>CANNZV010000875.1:0-206387 GCA_947561585.1 Caprella mutica | reverse complement strand
ATTACTACTAGCCGCAGCGGATGGACTGCTCCTTGGGCGACTCTAGCCTCAGTTGCTTGAGCCTCTTGCCTAGAGCCACTTCGGCCGTACGGCTGTAGAAGCTCCATTGGAAAGGGGTACATGGGATATATCGAATAGCAGTCCAAAACGAGAGCCGAGCGGCTTGAAACGCATGGCTCTTGCCGCTTCAGCCGCCGCATTGGAATCATACCTTTAGGAACTAACCGGGTGTTCCGGGAAGGATGTGTAATGTTCGGAGAGGATGTGATAAGCATGTTCGGTACTGTTCGTTAGGATACAAATGGAACATCCAGTGGAGTTCTGTATCGCGATAATTATTATTTTGGATGGTCAGTTGCTTACTAGGTTTTATAGACTACATATTATAGTGAGTGGGGTAAAGAAAGTTGCGGTAAAGAGATCACTTTATTTAAATATGTGCATGAATCATAACGTAATTGAATTAATATTAAATATGATAACTATCATTTAATGTAGCTAAATAACGAAGATTGAGAGTAAATTTTCACAAAGCCTATGAACCTACCAGATTTCTTAATAAAATTCTGATTTAATTTTCAAGCTATATGAATATAGCTATAGAGTTTGACTTCGTGGTAAAATTAGTGATATCAGGTAAGAGAACATATTATTTGGTTAAAACAGTAATAGAAAGTTAAATAACATTTCTAATGCATAAATAAAAACTAATAAAGAGGAGAGGCAGGGATCTACAGAACCTGGTCTAGATTCTTCTTCAAAGGAAAAAACTGTCTCTCACTCCATTTACGTAGTTTTTGTTGATGTAACTCTTCATTGGAAGAACATATCCAAAGGATGCACTTCTGTTAGTGAATTAATAGTTAATTTAATGATATTAGTTATAGTTAGATAATAATCAGAACAGCAATGATCACCAAGAGACTTCAAATCATAAAGTTTATATTTCATAATTAAAAGATGGAACAGGAATTAAAGGAAAAGCGCTACAGTGTAATACGGGCTTATTAAGCCCATATTACACTATGGCGCTCGCCATAGCGGTGTTGTCTCTCTCTACAGATATGGCGCTCACCATACTCAAAATTGCTATTACACTGGAAGAGCCGATATGGCGGTGATCGTGCATTGAAATTTAGGGAAAATTGAAAAATTTACTATGAAATGAATCGTACCAATAAAATTCGATGTCATCACGAATATATATTCAGTTAATTGTCTTTTTGATAGTTGTGTGAAACAATTCCATGCGTATATATATATTAAAAAGTTTAATTCCATTGATTGTATGGCAACACTGGACACTAAACAGAAGCGTTCATTCCTTTTTTGTATAGTGCAGTAGCCGTACAAAGTCTTAAATAACTTTTGAAATGAAACAAAATACTTTTTCCACTACTTCAAATCTCTTTAGCAGGCTTCAGTGACAATTTCATCACCTCTAAAACGGTGGCGGTGTTGGTTCTATCGCGCAGTGAGCGATCATAATTTCGTGGTGCTCGCCAAGACATTTTTCGCTATTAGAGAGAAAAGGGGCGGAGTTAGAGAGAAAAATAACAAAATTGTGGCGACCGCCATAGCGAGCGCCACAGTGTAATACGGGCTTTAGATAGGGTTAACTGAGATTTCATAATATAAACAAGTTTGTTGTATCCGCTAGTTTGTTGTAATGTACACACTTCATGATTGTTTAATAATCTGGCAGGGGGGATATAGGTACATTTTATTTTTATCAGTAATGAACTACAAAAGTGTCAATAAGGATTAAATAATGTAGATAAATAAGGATTAAAAACAGGGGGGCTTATGTCCCAGGGAGGCTGATGACCGGGGGCTCATGACCTACAGCTAGATATAATTTACTAATAATATTATTTAGCTACTAGCTACTACTAAAGAGTATCATATATTTCAAATGAAAGCACCTAATCATATTTTAGATACCTATAAATAGTAATATACTTCATTCTAACTCTGATGGTATTTAACTTTGTTGTTCCAATCATAAAATAGTTCATATTCGTCTAGCCTCGCACGGGATCCAATAAATAACATCCTTTTATGTTCGCATTAAGCTTGTCGCCCACCTGATCGGATCGGAAACGACGCAGAGGCTCACGAAGCCTCGGACCGGACATGACACGACGTTCGTACGCACACCAGTTCAGATGTCTTCGGAAGAGAAACGATGCCGACATCACAATACTTATAAGAATATAACAATTAAAAGTTAAAATTTATCGATCATGACAATAATTTTATACGATAGGTATTTGATAAAAAAAAATAAGTAGCATCGTTGTTGTTTTTAATTTTCAGTTCGAATCTCTCGAATTTATTATCATACTAGTGTACTTCCCCATTAAAATTAATGTATTTTTCCCCCAAAAAATACAAAAAAATATATGTTGAAAACAATATATATAAAAAAAATATGTTGAAAATATATAAGCGAAAAAAAATTATTTACAAAAAATTAGTTAGAAACATATAAAAAAATTTATATAAAAAATTATGTATAAACAAATGTATGCAAGTAAAATTTATATAAATGAAATGTATGCAAATGAAATGTATGCAAATGAAATGTATGCAAATGAAATGTATGTAAATGAAATGTTTGTAAATGAAATGTGTTTAAATGAAATGTATGTAAATGAAATGTATGTAAATGAAATGTATGTAAATGAAATGTATGTAAATGAAATGTATGTAAATGAAATGTATGTAAATGAAATGTATGTAAATGAAATGTATGTAAATGAAATGTATGTAAATGAAATGTATGTAAATGAAATGTATGTAAATGAAATGTATGTAAATGAAATGTATGTAAATGAAATGTATGTAAATGAAATGTATGTAAATGAAATGTATGTAAATGAAATGTATGTAAATGAAATGTATCTAAATAAAATTGATGTAAATAAAATGTATGTAAATAAAATGTATGTAAATAAAATTGATGTAAATAAAATTCATGTAAATAAAATTGATGTAAATAAAATTCATGTAAATAAAATGTTATTCTTCTTAGTTATTTCAATAACTTTTCGTGATCTGATTTATAGGTAATCATTAAAGTTAATTGAATTAATCTAATTGATTATGTATTATTATCAACGTATTCATCACGCATGCAGTAGGATATTCACACCTATTCCAATCTTCCATCTCCATCCCAGTCTCTCCAAACACTGTTCTGCGCATGCGCAATCTCTCGGACGCATCAGAACTATCAGAAAAATATTCTTTCAAACATATCCGCGTCGTTTCCGTTCCGATCCGACGCGTCGTTTCGTTTCCGATCCGAGTAGGTGGGCGTTAGCACGTTCAAATGTATGGTTTAGATATTTGTCTGATGCTTCGTGTCGTTTCCGATCAGGTGGGCGACAAGCTTTAAAGGTCCTCTCCAGGCTCCGGGAAAAAAATGAGTTTATTACATAATATTATATAACTAAGGTCTACGATCATTATTCTGCAAACCGCATACAATTCTGTTCAGTAAATATTTTATTATTTGTTTTTAAAGTTTTTTAATACTCTGTGAGCAATAATTGAGCGAATCACTAATCTGATGCTCAAGAAGAAGATTGTACACTCTTTGTTTTGATTACAAATTTAATTTTTATAAACAAACCATGCGTTTTCGGCCTTTATTCTAGATATTAATTGTTTTCTAAGGTATATAAAAGTTTATATTATAAATTCATTCAATTTTATACCTTTACTCGAATATTAAATGGATTTATTAAACCTATTAACTAGTTGACAATCAAAACAAATGGTGTACATTCTTCTTCTGCAGGCTGAAAATTTCTTAAATTAGAAAGTCGGAAGTAAAGTAGGTTTTGTAGAGTTTTGATTATAAAAATATTTAAAAGCATATAAAATTCAAAATATGCTACCAAATTCGATGCGGTTTGCAGCAAAATGATAAGAAACATTAGCCTAGTTGAATAAGGCAATAAAAATATTTGCTTGGAGGGGACCTTTAAGTTCCATGAGGATATGATTCCTTTTGAATACAATTCGAATGTTCGCTTTAAGTTCCATGAGGATATGTTTCTTTTTGAATACAATTCGAACATTCGCTCAGCATCCATTTAGGATGTGGGATTTGAAACGGAGGTGCGGTACTCCAACGGAGTTCCCGGGGATATTGTCATGTTACCTGGGATGATGGCTACAATCACAGAAATTACATGTTTTGTCGAAAGCTGGGCATTGACTCTTTCGAATGTGTATTGGAACAGATTTACCATGGCCTTTTTTCCCACAGTATGAACATGGTTGAGAATTATTGAAGCTGTCTGGTTTATGATCTTTCATTTGTCGAGTGTTATTTCGTCTATATAAACTTGTGGAGTCAGTGTGAAGACCTCCGACTAATGAAGATGCTGAACGTTTGCCAGATTCTTTAATTTATATGAAGTGGAACACTTCTTCAAAGGTCATGTCTTGTTGAGGATTTCCAAGTAATTCTAATTGTATCTCTTGGTCATCGATTCCTCTTATAAGTACATCTCTTAATTAGAATGTGTTCAGTGTAGCTGACACTTTCATTGCAATGGGAGCAGGTTGTAGAGAATTTGCAGATTCCGGCTTGACCTCTGAGTCTAGCACCAAAAGACCAAATTGCTTCATCTCTATCCTGCCGCATGTTATGCAGATTAACTTTACCCACCATAACATTTTCTTCTCGAATAGCCAATATCTTAATTGCATTGAGGACCTCATTAATTGATTTGTCAAGGAGACTGCTTCCTGTTGATCTTGTCAAATCTTTACGTAGAGATCGATTCCTCGCAACATTCAAGTAGTTGGTTTGAAATGCCGGTTGCGTTGACATAGTCTGTCCACATGGTTTGAAAGTACCTATGACCATTCTTCAGTGGAACCACCACCGAGATAGTTGGTCGCGTAACTTTTTCAACCTTTAATTTACAAGCAGCAGCAGAAGCAGTGTGTGGCAAGGAGAGCAGCTATCACTGCATCACCAACATCTGGAGTTTCATAATCACAGCCTGTTATAGGATATTGAACCACTAGCATTTTTCAAATTTATAAATTTTTACCAATTGAATCACTGATTTAATCATAAATAAGTAGTCTCTTTTTGTTGATATCAGTTCATTAATAACACAATATGGGATCATATCTGAAATACATAAACGAAAGAATTAATTTAAATGTAAATACACTCTGGTTGGCCAGTTAGGTTGGCACCTAACTATTGTAACTCAAAACTTAACATAAAGTAATAAACTGCAACCAAATATTAATAAGTTAAATAATGATACGAAAGGCTGTGAGATTGTACACATATTATATGCATGTTAATCCATTATCCAAATGTACAAACACACGACTGATAGCACCATATATATGATTAGTTGAGTACACAAATGATCGATAACCTAACACACAAGTACAACAGTGACAACTAGTTCGTAAATTGTGATGGTTATCATTATTCTCTATTTTCTAAAATCGTAATAGTTATCATAAATCAAACAAATTACATCACTATTCTCTATATTCTACATTGTAATAAGCTATTTTGGAATATTGAATATCTCATGAATTATATACCCACTTATTTAATTTATGGGTATTACCTTCACCAGTTGGTATCTCCAATAGATTAAAAAATCATAAAACCATTAACTTTAATTTAAGATGCAAAATAGAATTAATCATATCGAGTTTACAGAGGCATTATTTTATAGTATGTTCTGATAAACTCGGTAGGTGACTGTCATCAATCTGAATCTTATTCAAACTTATTGACATTGTTTACGTTCCTCCCTTTTTCGAAATTTTCCCCCTAGAGATTACCTATATGCTCGACTGTGATTGTTTTGTTCACTCTATTTAAATTCTAATTAATTACTGAAGTGCAAATAGTTAGATACCTAGTTAGTGAAGATGAATTCTGCGACTACTCCTAAACCTGTTCAAGATGTTCAGGGTGATAACAGGTGGATGAGCATTGTAAGAAATACTTAATTAATAAACAACCAAAATATATAAAATAATTTGTAATCAAGTATCACATTATGTAAATAGGGTCGCACTGGTAAATTGCTGTCCTTTAATTTCTAATTGTGGCACTATCAAGAAATTCTCAAAATCCTTCTGATATTAATTATTAGGGTCTCGCAGGTAAATTGCGGCCCTTTAATTTTTAATTGCGGCCCTCTCAAGAGAGTCTCTAAAACATTCTTAACCGAAATTACATTAAAATGTGCATAGCTATCAAAAGAAGTGCAGTGCATGTTATAATTTATTAATATAAGTTTTTAAAATGTGCCAGTCTGTATTTGGTGCACAAAATCTCACTGACTTCAAAAAGCTGAAAAAATCCACTATAAATTTCCAGTAATTTGGCTGTTCCACCAACATTTTCCCAATTATTTCCACCAAAAATTAATGGTAATATAGGAATAAATAGTTAAAAATCCACCGACCTTACAAGAATAAAATTTATAAGAGCCAAGGAGTGAAATACAGACTGGAACGTGTGTTTTGAATGTATGATGTTTCTGTTGTAAGAGGCCGCAGTCCAGTCTGTATTTGGTGCCAAAAATTCCACTGACTTTTTGAAAAAGTTGAAAATATCCACCATAAATTTCCAGTAATTTGGCTGATCCATCAACATTTTACCCATATTTCCACTGAAAATTAATGGTAAGATAGGATTAAATAGCTAAAAATCCACTGACTTTGCCAGAATATCATATTCAAAGGGCTAAAAAAAGGGCTGCAGAATCAGAATGTGTCTCTTCTCCCGCAGAGATTTTAATTTGAGAGACAGTTACTCTCTGACTCTCAGCAGCAGATTCAGAATCTCCCTCAGCTAAATTAATGGTAACATAGGAATTAATTCAAAATCTCCCGCAGCTAACCGTCTGCAGAATGTGTCTCTTCTCCCGCAGAGATTTTTAATTTTAATTTGAGAGACAGTTACTCTCTGACTCTCAGTAGCAGATTCTGAATCTCCCGCAGCTAAATTAATGGTAACATAGGAATTAATTCAAAATCTCCCGCAGGTAAATTAATGGTAACATAGGAATTAATTAAAGATCTCCCGCAGAGATCTCAAATTTCTAAAAATTCAATCAAAAACTCCTGCAGAGAGTCTTGGAAAAATGTTCCATATTCTGCAGACTGGGCAGCTAAATTAATGGTAACATAGGAATTAATTCAAGATTTCCCACAGAGATCTCAAATTTCTAAAATTCAATCAAGAACTCCCGCAGAGAGTCTTGGAAAAATGTTCCATATTCTGCAGACTGGGGACTCACTATGGCCCAATTAAGGGGTGCTAGTTTGGTATGCGATCTATGAGGTTAATGTGATCTGATAATGCATTAGTATTTTTATTTTAATAATTATGATAATTTTTCTTTTTATCTAACTGTGATACAAAACAAACAATATAGACGAGATGATATTGTCACAATGCATTAAAAGTAAAAGAAAAAAATTAAAAAAATCATATATTAATTGCTTATTTGTACTTTATATTCAAATAAGTTTGGTAGGATGTAGTTTATATTACGATATTTTCTTGAAGTATTTCCATAATAAGGCTTTGCATATGTAAATGGTATATAATTATTTAAGGAAATAAAATATATATATAATTGGTATCTCGTATACCTGTTTGTATCTTTTATATTTGCTAATAAATTCTAAATAGATCGCATGCCAAACCAGTAAATGATGATCAGATTACATAGCAAACTAGCACCAAATAATGTCCTGGAGCAATCTGAGATATGAAACACCATTAACTGATGACAAGTTGCCATCATCGTGAATGAATTCATGAACAATTAGATCCATTCCATTAATAATGGCAGCAAAGAGATTTACCTTAGCATCATACCTATCATTTATTCGTTGATATTTCAGGGATTTTCATTAGTGTACCTGACGATCCTCCACAACGGAGTTATGGTTGGTGAAATCAGAGGGAGAAACTGGGGGTACATGGGGGTTCTTCATAGAAACTCTTCATCTCCTGAATCACTGTTTCTGTTCTTTTTGGTTTTGTTATCATTTGCATTTCTCGTGAATAGAACTAGTTTCATTGAATAGACCACGAAGTCTTGTGATCTTTTTCAGGTGGTAAGATTTATCCGCCCTTCCACTTGTCATAGAGTGAAGCAAGAATTTTCGGTGTACTGTTGAAGAAGAAGGTGTTTGGCAAACTACAGAGTACAGGATGATGCATTTCTTCTCAAACTGAAAAATATTTTCAATGTGTAAGGAAAATGCTAATATTAATAGGATAAAACTTTATGAACATAATGACGTTCTCCCATTTCACAATTTAAAAATGACGCTTCTGACGGAACACAGTGTAAGCATGTTCAAAGCAATTAAAATAATCAAATAACTGACCAGTCTGAGGAATTATACATAGATTTTTTTCAGAAACGTTTAATTATTTGAAAAGTGCCTCCCTGAAGCTATGTATATTTCTTCTGGAATCTGTTATTTCATTAAATATTAAAAATGCCTGTGTTATATCATTATTACTGTCATACATAATTGAAACAAATAAATTAAATTGGAAATTAAATAGAAATACTTGCATTGACTTATTTAATAATTTAATATACCTCTGACTGTATTTTATGGTAAATTTTACCGACTTGTCAGTGGAATTTTTCCCCTTTGATTCTTTAAAATAATATTCTAGCAAAGTCGGTGCAATTTTAGCTATTTATTCCTATGTTACGGTGTTACCATTAATTTTCAGTGGCTATTTGGTGACAATGTTGGTTGAACAGCCAAGTATCTTGGTGGATTATTTCGGAACAAGTAAAGATAACGGACCAGAGTCCGTTAACTTCCATGTTTCAGAGGCTGGAAAATTGTAAGCAAATTTTTGAGCCAAAATTTCCCAAAAAATCTGAGCCAAGCCAATTTGGATCATTTTTTGAAGATTCAAGCCAAAATTAACATGGGAACATAGGAATTAATTCAAAATTCAAAGCCAATTAGACATATATGAGATTTGACCATTTCAAATCTAAGACAATTGGCTTTAACTGACATACTCTTATACATTTAACTTTAGGTTAAATTTTGGTCCGTTATGTTTGCTAGCTTCATTTCAGGTCCGCTAACTTTACTTAGTTAAATTATTAAATATTTGACCAATAGTCATTTAACTTCATTTAAGAAGTTTTTTCCATTTTTTTACTACTCGTTCTTAACAACTTCAAAATGGATCACATTTTTTTCATCAATTCTTTCAATTAATAAAATATGCAAAATTAATATATAATCATTAATATTATTATTTATAATGTTGTATATTTATATAGTACTAAAGCAAGTATTTATTAAAACTAAAATACAGTTTTCTGGTCCTTTAACTTTACTAGCTTAATTTCTGGTCAGTTATCTTTACCAGCTTCATTTCTCTGGTTCGTAGCTTAATTTCTGGTCCGTTATCTTTACCAGCTTGATTTCTGGTCCATTAACTTTACTTGGTCCGTTATGTTTACTTGCTTCAATTTTTTCAGCTTTTTGAATAAGTCAGTGGGTTTTTCTGTGCAGTGGTGCACCAAATACAGACTGGAATATACTTGTTATTTAACATGGAAATGTGATATTAGTTAGATGATTTTTCTTATTTTGAATAAGATTCGGTCAATTAGCCAATTATTTTCATTTTTACAAATGAAATAAAAGGAAAAATGTAGCTACAAAGAAATTTTTAGCTAGAAACCACAAGAGGAATATGTGATAAGGCTGCTAAATTATAACTAGGTAATAAGTAACTATGAGGTATGATACCTACCACATTTTTTATTTAATAGCTAATATTTAAATAAAATAACAGAAGGAGAGGAATAGCTTCAACGATCTCAGTCGAAGCTTAAGTGCACCTTTACCATTATTTTTATTGTTTTTATCATTGATTATTTGAAAGAGAGAGAGAGAGAAAGCATGTATCCAAAATTGAGATGCAGCCCGTACGTGCTGTTTGCCCGCTAAAGCATTAATTATTTTTAAGGGGACAGTATTTTGTTTTTGAAAATATTTTTATTAATGAAGCTACGGTTCTGAAACTTGTACTCTGATATAAAATTGAATTCTCTATCATTTTTGTTCTTGACATTTTTACAATTAGACCCATAAGATTGAGTTATTTAAATTTTGAACCATTTCCAAAAAAGCCTAAGGCTTCCACAATTTTGAAGTTACCGCATTGGGGGTTTTGCATTCAATTCTCCACAGAATTCTCTACAACTGTTTATTGCGATTTTTTTGATTTTCGAGATATTAATTTTTTTGATTAAAAATAATTGTGAAATTTTTTTCGAAAATAAAAAAAAAACATGATAGACAGTTGTAGAGAATTTCTTGGAGAAACGAATGCAAAAAAACCAATGCCGTAGCTTCAAATTTGTAAAAGCCTTAGGCTTTTGAATACTGAAATTTGTCATTTTTCAGAAGTGCCAGAAAATAGCATTCAAAGTTGCTGTGTTTGAAGCATGTAGCATCATTCCCGTATAAGATATGGAGGACAACTGAAGCGTAGTGTAGCCAATAGCTTTTGTGTGTGTTCCGAGTAACACAAACTATAGCTACCAGATATTGCGAGATAATTAATTATTACGAATTATCAGTGGCCGATAGGGAGTGTGTAAAGCGCTGCATTAACCTCGCCTCGCCCCCCTCCCTATCTCTCTCCCCCCAGTGGGTTATAGTGACACTATAGCTCTGATATTTCACACAAACAACTGGAAGGGTATAAGGAAATTATTTACAAAATAAAAAAGCATAACTATAGCTAATAGCTGCTGCCTGCTGGGGTTTCAGACTGCAGAAACTGGTAAAGTTCTCACACAGAATGGCTCTAATCTAGTTTGGAATTTGTTCTCAGCAATATAGCTACATGAAAATATAAGTATTGGAAATGAGTATTATTCACAGAGAAAATGTTAAAAATATCAAATATTCTGCAAACTTGAGTTTAGGGTTAGGAACACCAGTATGACATAATGACCTTTTCTCTTTTTTGTCGGATGTATTCAATTATGTTATAATTTTTTCAATTTGGAGAGTTGGATAAAAAATGGCGTGCAAGCTATTTTAATGAAATATCCTTTGTCCTTTTATTGAATTACCTGTTAAGTTTAAATATGAAGAGTTAGTTAATGATCTACTTCCTATACCATTCATCATTTTCTTTTTAACTTGCATTGTTAAAAGATGTTGTTGGTTAGTTTAATTCCTTTTTAAATGATCAAAGTTAGGATTATAATACTTCTTTTTCTATCATTAATAGAAACTATTTTCCAGCACAATAGGTTTGTTGCCCAAGCAAGAGAACTGGAGCCTGATGTTGTTTTTATTGGCGACTCTCTGCTTGCCAATCTCCAGGCCACAGACTTGTGGCAGAACTGGTTTGCTCCGTTACACACTATGAACCTTGCTATTGGAGGAGACCAGACACAAAATGTTCTCTGGAGACTAATTAATGGGGAATTAGAGTGCATTAAACCTAAGGTAAGTGTATTATACATTGAATTTTCATTCTTGTTGTGAATGAACTTAACAAAGTGTGTAGCTACCAATATTGGTACACATTTATTTCAAAAATAGATTATTATTTCATCTATTATTAACATGTTACATTAACAACAGTGGGGAAAGAGTGATGGGGAGTTGGTGAGAAAGTGATGGGGAATTTAAAAAAATTATGGTGGCAGTAGAGAAAAGGATGGGAAATTGGAGAAAGTAGGGTGGTGGGGATACAACTGTTGAAGCACTTACGAATGCTAAATGTTGTCAAACTTAGTGTTTATGGATGATCAAAACGTATCACTATATCAGTGTATTAAAATAAATCCCCTTGCAAGCAACAAAATTGATTTAATTAACCATTTTATAAACAAAATATAGATTTTGAAAAATCCATAATAATTTTTCCAGTACTGTATCACACAGCACTTTCTTAATAAGCCAGAGAATTCATCTCCGCTGTTGCTTCGTATTTGTGTTATTGACAGATGCAAAGAATGTGTTAAATGTGGTGGAAAAAAAAATTAAACCCCACTCAAAAAGAATATTTTTTATTAAGAAAATGCTTCGAAAAGCATGTTCATAAATCAAATATTTATATCATGTCATCTTTTTTCAAATTGTACTCATTTAAATTAGGTATTCAATATTTTTGTAATTTCAGGTTGCAGTTATTTTAATTGGCACTAATAACCATGAAAATAGCGCATCAGAAGTGGCTGAAGGTATTCTAGAAATTTGCCGAACTGTCAGAGAAAAGCAAGTGTCTGCTGACATCATTCTATTGGTGGGTGCTAGTAAATAACATCTGTCAAATATTTATAGAATATGTAGGTATTATGTACAATTTTAGGAATTTTGTCAAAATCTGTTTTTTAATTCCCTTTATATATAATTGCACTTCCTAAAAAGTAATTACATATATAGGAGTTAGATTCATTGTATTTTTCTCTACTCAGTAACTATTTCTATTTTTCAGACTTTGTTTTCCAGGGGGGAGAAACCAAATCCCCTCCGTGAAAAGATCACCAAAATCAATGCGCTCATCACCTCAGGCTCTAAAGGAATTGAAAGATTACAGGTTGGTGTGTACAATACAATATTTAATACAGTCAAAAGATAATAAAATTTGGCCATGTAAATTCCATTTGACAATAGCTACTGCCAAAAAAAATTATGATTGTATAAAACACTTGTATTACAATCATCAACCTTTTTTTAAAATAGCATTTAAGGCTTAAAATATCTGCATTTTCCCCAGGTAATAAATTTGGAGAAAGATATTGTAGCAAGTGACGGGACTATAAGTCACAGGGATATGTTCGACTACCTCCACTTCACTCACAAAGGCTACCAAAGAATTTTCCAGCCTCTTCATGAACTGCTCACCCAAATGCTGCTGGGAGATGACTCCCGTGTGGTCAATGAGATAGTGGCGGCCACTCACTCGACTCTGCCTTCTCCCAGCGAAGCCTTGGCCGCTGACTAATCAGCCGTCTCACACGAAAGGTCTCATTAAGCGTTTCCATTGTAGTTACTTAAGCTAGCTATGCACTAAACTATTTAAAAAATGATGATATATAATAGTGTCTTAATCAAAAGAGCCTGATAATTGCTATGGGCTCTATCACACACATAGGTTGAACTGTTGTAAATATTACTCATTCAATCTCATATGATAATAACTAATGGGAAAGTTTAATCCTGAGAAGACCATTCATTTAACTCTACTGTAAAGATCAGTTAGATCATTTCCTAGTCAGCCATTACCTGGTGCAATATAGAATTTTTCCAAATTCGAATCTCATAATCTTTAAAATTAAATAATTTATCCTTCCTATTAATTAGTTGGACTAGAGTAGCTCTGCAATGTACCTAGCTAGGTAATAACTCCCCTTATTATTATGGATTGGTATTAAAGTTTGGATAAACAGCTTAACATCAATTGCATGATTTACCTTTAAAATAGGCTAAATATACTGCAATTTTATATTTTTTACCAGTGGATATAAATTTCATACTATTCATATTTAAATAGATTAGATTTATATTTGGCCAGAGTTAATCATATATTCACGAGAGGAAAAATATTCCACTAATAACTAACTAATTTATTTTTGCTGTCATTCCTGTTTTCAAATAATGAGACTTTGTGAAATTTAATTGTGATAGGGTATATATTTAATCAATTTATTCAATTAAAAGTTAATCTAACGCAATGCTCTTTCAGCTTTCAATTCATTTAATATTCTCTGTTATGGTAGCTATATCGATCACCTCGGGGAAATGAAGATAGACTTTGTATAATACTCTCAACAAAACGTTGCAGTATTCGGAAAGTGGATGTTAATATTATTTCTATATCAGAAATTTATAATACTCTTATTACCCGCATTAATTTGAACATGAAAAAATAAATATTTTTGTTATATTTATACAATATAGATTGGTTCAGAATTATTTGTACACCCACTTTCCGACTGCGACGTTCCTTGCAATATTGCATCACATATTCCATGCACTTCCATTTAGTAGAGTATCATTAAAAGCGTATTGTAGATTTATTTCAATTCCACTCGGTATGTTACTATACTTGTATTGACTAGTATTTTTATTTAGTATTAAATAGAATGATTAATTTGCTATGTTTTGTTTCTAGAATTTTAAAATGGAGGGAATTAGTTTTTTTAATAAACCAATTCCAATTAATTATTGATTTTGATTTTCACCTTGGCTATCCAAGCTGGCAACTCAATATGGGTTATTTCCCTTGTTTGAACGTAAGGCATTATTTATTTGAAATTATGAAGAAAAAGAAATTACTTCAGTAATTTATTTTATAACAGTAATGGACACATATATTATAGAAGACGATAAAAAATAAACATCCGAAGATGGTAATTGGAAGTAGTCGTATGAAGGACAATACTTTTTATTGCGGCATAATATTTAACTTTGATGGATCGAAAGGCTGTCCTTTGAAAGGTGAACCTTCAGCATCCCAAGCCTTTCTCAAAGTATCCATGCTCTGAAAAACAAAATAAATTCTTTTCAAACTTAATTAAGAACTTCTGTGTTTCTTTATGCTCCGTGATTAAAACAGGGTTGAATGCTAAAATATTTAAAAATTGTTCATCAAACATTAGAATATAAAATTTACTGTAGCTATTGTATGTATATGGAGGTGATTGAAGTATTATGACATGAAAGTGATAAAACTTATGATTAATTTAAAATAAATAAAATACCAATTAATAATTTGCTGTATCTAGATACCAACGAATGTTTGACTAACATCATGACAACTAGCTAAATCTGTTAGATAATGAATTCTTTTCGAGACATGGAGAGTAAATACATATGCTATCATATTAATACTAACCAAGGCACCAGAAGTGGGTTTACCAGCTGCTTTCTGTTCTGCATCAAACATCAGTTTGCTAATTTGCATCTGTTCTTCATCTGGTAGAGAATGAAGGGACCGCTCTGCTTCTGTTGCTCCCTCCATCACTCCAGTAAGTCCCTCTAGCGCATTGTCTGTCCCCCACCAGACACTCTCCAACTTATTCAGGTGCAACTAGAGGGGGACACAGTTAGATGTAAACAATTGTTTATCATCAGAAATAATTACTAGGTTAGAGTGTGTTCGGTAGCTACGTAATATTCTTTTACATAAAATGTCAAATTATTGTTGAAGAAGATTTAGCTACTAGCTATATACATTATACTACTGAGATTAATTTACAGATAGCTACCTAATTTTTGGAGATTATCATTTAAAATGGCGACTGTTCGCTAATTAATGTGGTGATTTGTTCAACTCACAGTGACGTGTTTTTGAGGAGTTAAATCCCAGAGACTCTCAGACGCATTGACAGGTTTGAAGAGAGTCGCCTGGACAATATTTTGACCAGAGGCACTAACGGACACTCTGTCTTTCTCTATAGTCACACTCAGCTGTTAGGGAAAATACACAAATACAGTGAAGGAAAATGGTGCTAAATACAAGGATGCATGCATACTCTTAGAGAATAGTGACTACATTTCTAAATGTATGAAAAATTAGATTTTGTTTTTCATAAAATGACTCCTTATAGTGTCCCGGAAAATGCGTTAAAATATTAGATCTCGAATAAACTAGAAAATTATTTTTTTAACAATTCTGTTATAAAACTTCGTCCGCTGAAAAAAAAAATTTACAGCAAAATGCTTCACTTCATATAATTTTTGAGCAGGAGATGAAGTTACGAACGGTTTTTACAATCGTCTTAATGACAGAAAAAGCATAGGGAAGTGTTTATACATTTTCAATATTCTTTCAATTTTTTTAGAAAAAAGTTTGTCGAAAAATTTCTGATGAATTTGGGAAAAACGATCTGTAACTTTGTAGACAATTGAATTTTGAACAAGATGAAACATAACCCATGACATTAGTTGGAAAATTGTACTATCAAAACATTTGAAAGTAGCTAGCTACCCCCCACTTTTTTAACTCTGAAAATTGCAAATTTGTATATTAACCAATAATTTGTTTTCTTTAAGGGAGACTGTCTTCTTAAGTTTATCATTTTAACTCTCACCTGTTTACCTTTTATAATGTTAGATTGCACAGGTATTCTAATTTCAAGATCTTCTACAGTTTGACTCCAGAAGTACAATTTGTTGTTACTAGGAGTTTCTTCAATTCTATTGGTAGATGTACACTCCACTTCTACAGCTACATCAGGAACAGTAGCCACTACTCTTTGAGCACCTTCATCAGTTACATTGGAACTGAAGAGAAACGTGAATGTTATTAATAAAGTAACATTCTGTATTCAATTTAGTAACCTAAATAAATAGTGATGATTTTTGGTGAGTTTTTCATACAGTTCAACATTGCAATCATTATCTCGTAACTATATTTTCATTATATCAATTAATAGGTGATTAATTTATAAATTAGTAACTCATTTTGGAAACAAATAAAAGTTTGAATGATAAAATCGGTTATCACTTTTCAAGCACATTTGGTAAATAAAGCTGAACTGATATTGGTTTTGAAAACAAAGATCAACATTATAAAATGATATTCAGCCTATTAAATGTTCCTTACATTTTAGAGTTATCAATTTGATTGACCTTTAAACGCCATTTATTGAGAGTCTTGTTGATGAAATGCTCTGTATCCAAACCATTGACACTCTTCAGTGCTTGTCTGAAATGAATATGGAGCATTATTATTATGGGAATTTAGAGCAGATTTAAGTGATACATGGCAGATATTTTCAATAATTAAGTAATGGTTTAACATCTGCTTCAGAAACAAATGCCATGCATCAGAAGTCAGAAGGAAATTAAATATAAGGGAGTGGAAAATGCATTTAAAGGAAAGAGTCTCCATGAGAAAAATGAAAATGTCATGGATGGTATTTTCAATAAACCTTCAGAATAAAATGAAGAAATATTATGTATTTGAATGATAAAGAATAGAATCCCATCTCATCTGGATTCAAACCCCTAACCATTAGCACAGTAAGTTGATACAATTATTGGGCAGCAGAGTTAGGGTTCATCTCCTCATCTTTGAAATGTGGGATAATCTTTGTTAATTTTAGTTGGGAAGGGGTCATTTTCTCAGGGAGAATATCAAATTACCTTCTAAGAATTAGCTACAAGTTTACCAGTTATTGTACTCTCCTGGTAAATCGACACTTTCCATTAGTATCCATTTAAAACAGATTAGATTGAATTGGAAACTGCTTGGAATTTTGTAAGTGAACTTTCAAATTATGTATTTGTTTTATGATTAAGGTACATATATATTTGGAAATATAAAACATTATATTTAAACCTTTTGACAAGATATTTAAAATTTGAATATAATTTAGATATTGATCACATTCTTTTTGCATATAAATATATTGTTCTGTTGATATTAAAAAAAAATTGAATTTAGAACCTGGAGCAACGATCAAGTCAGAAAGGATTAAATACAAATTAGGTAAGTAAAAAGTAATATCATTTTTTCTATTTTTAATAAATACTCACTTTTCATTTTTGGCTATGAATTGAAATACTGAATCTAAAAATAATTCAATAGAATTATTGGTAGATTTAAATATTTCCTGCAATTTTTCATCAACTTTATTTGTAGGAAGTTCCATGTTTTGCAGTTTTAGAAGATCTAAAATAACATACAAGTAACTGAAAGATTAGAAATAAGTTAGTTGTTTTTATGGCTGAAAACCATGAAAAACAGAAGATAAGACATTTTGTAGAAATTTATACTTCAATTTCTGAGAAATATAAAAAAAATCTCAGTTTCTCTTGAGAGAAAGTTAATTATTTTCATGGTTTGAAAAGTTCTGTTTTGAGAGTGGTTTAACAACTGATTCAGAACCCATGCCAACATCCAACATTAAATAAAAGGGACTTAAAGAGCAGTCATAAAGGAAAGGGGTTTATGAGCAAAGTCACCTAGTTATCACCAGTCATAGACAATGCTCATGTATGCAGAGAAGCTACTTCATGAATACAGGGATCTGTGTAGGGGTAACATCCCTCACACCCTTTCTTTTCTCTTGTTTAGGATTTGTAGAAACACACCTTCTGACCACTGCATTCTGATTGTCCCCCTTAAGCCTAACCTGTTGCATCATCATAATAACAATAATCCATTAGATATACGACTACCTTTTCTTAACCCTTAAATCCAAAGTTTGCAGGAATATTTTCTTTTCTAGGTGATAAAGTACTTTTTATTTCTCTGGAAGTTTATAACAGTAATTTTAAGCCTTTCAATTGCATAGGATGAGAAGTGTGCAGTGTACACATGCAATTTGGGTTGCATAGCTATTATCATTATCTAAAGGTTTGAATTGACTTTGGACTAATATTATTTAGAGCAGATCCAACCTTTCTGTGGTTTTTACATACCTAATGGCTATGTTCAGTATAACTTTTAGTACATTTTTAGTCTATCTTCTGCTCCAAGGATGATCTTGATAGAATGCACAATCTAACAGGTAGTGGTCAACTGTTTCAGGCACTCTGCAATTCTCACATTGCTCACTGTATGATTTGCCTATTCTATTCAAATTTGCATGGCATATCCTTAATCTGTGAATAATTATGCCTTCACCTCTGCAACATCTCAGAGTACCAATTGGTAGATTGCAGTATATATTATCTCTAATATTCCTCAAAAAATAGCCCATAACCAGTAATCTCAGTAGAGCATTTCCTTGAATCATCCCAGAATTTTTAAAATTTATTCTAAGGTTACAAATAATTTCTTCTTTTGTTAAATTAAGGAACTCACTTCTATCATTATGGTGACCTTTATTAGCTGCAGTATCAGCTATTTAATTTCCACATACTTCAATATGTCCTCTCACCCTAGGTAAGATAACTGAAGATGTGCAATTTAGTTCCAAAAGCAATATTTTAATTTTATATATGTTTTAGGCTAAGGTTTCAATAACAAAAATAGAGCACTTTGGGAATCTGTGTACAAGATCATTGATGGGGAAGGATTTCTTTGTAGAAATATCAGTGCCTGTAAGATAGCTACCATTAAGTTCTGCATGTACAACTGAATGCTCAAATTGCACAAAAGGTTGAGAGTGGAGTTGTTACCTTTGAACCATTAGAATAGAGATGTTTGTAATTGTAGCATTTGAAATAATCATTACTGTAAACTTCATCTTCATTGGCCACAGGGTCACGTAGGTAAATTGCTGCCCTTTAATTTTTCTCTAAAGAAAGTAAAGCATTCTGTGTCGATATAAGTACATTAAAATGTTGCATAACTATCAAAAGAAGTACAGTGCATACTATAACTTGTCAAATTAAGTTTTTAACGAGTGTTTTGAAGCTTAGATGTTTCTGTTGTCAGAGCCTTAGAGGTGGATTTTTAGCTATTTATTCCTATGTTACCATTAATTTTTGGTGGATAAAATGGGAAAATGTTTTTGGATTTTTTCAGCTTTTTGGAAAAGTCAGTGGGATTTTGTGCACCAAATACAAACTGGGTTTCAGGGATTGTTATGAATGCCCTATTTTTTTACCAAGTAGAATAGTATGGCTCATAAACTCATAAACCATGAAATACAGTCTGGGTGGCACAATGCACATGCTTGTACTTTATGGGTCTCGCATTGAGAATCAAATGCCATTATGCCAGGATCTGATCACTTCCACTTGGTCTTAGTGAGAGTTCCATAATCAATTTTAGTTATCTTTAATATCTTATAGCATTGCCAAGTAAAATAGTATGTCTCATAAACTCGCCATTTGTCTCTCCAATTTCAACAAATTCTCTCCAAAATAAAATTGTCGCATAGGAGAAAAATTTATAAAACTTGCCATTTGCAATTGAAGGGCTCAAAATAACATGCTTCATTACTTGGTAGTTGTTAGCACTAATCAGCAAGTACAGGACCACAAGTAGATACTATATACAGTTTGAATCTACCTATTATATATCTAAATACCTAGTTTGACAGAGTTAAAAAAAAAAATTGGACTGAGACAGACTTAGTCCTAGTTTAAAAGTATGTACCAAGTCGCCGATTAATTGTTGACATAAAATTTGAAAAAATAAGTATCTTTCCCATATATAGACGACTGAGCACTTTAATTAGATTTAAAATTGATAATCCATGTTTCAGAGGCTGGAAAATTGTTTGCCAATTTTTGAGCCAAAATTTCACAAAAAATCTGAGCCAAGAAAATTTGGCTCATTTTTTGAAGAAATCAAGCCAAAAATTAACAAGGGAACATAGGAATTAATTCAAAATTTAAAGCCAATTAGACATATCCGAGATTTGACCATTTCAAATCTAAGCCAATTAATTGGCTTTAACTGACATACTCTTATACGTGGTGACTAATTATCGGAAAATAAAAATAAATAACTATGAAAGAAAGTATGCCTCTCTCAGGCTCTGTGGATTGGCTGGTATCACTTTGATTAAGTTGTATGCCTCTCTCAGGCTCTCTGATTTGCTGGTAGCCTGGTACCAGTTGTATGCCTCTCTCTGATTGGCTGATATGCTCTCAAGTCTCAATTATATATTAAGGTATGTAGTATGTTTACTTTTGATAATTGGGTAGGTACCATGTTTTGAAGTATGGACAAAGTCGCCAGTATATTGGCGACTTTTGAGGGGTTAAATAAGTTGGAAAATTTGTAAATAACAAGTAAATCACTCCTAAAGTAGTCTCAAGAGATACACATGCATCAGCCATGAAGCATAAGGATATTTCCAAGTGTAAAATCTTCATTAGGAAGCCAAATTTCTCCTTGAAAGCTAGTCTGCAGAATGCGTCTCTTCTCCCGCAGAGACTTTAAATTGAGAGAGAGCTGCTCTCTGACTCTCAGCAGCAGATTTAGAATCTCCCGCAGCTAAATTAATGGTAGCATAGGAATTAATTCAAAATCTCCCGCAGCTAAATTAATGGTAACATAGGAATTAATTCAAGATCTCCCGCAGAGATCTCCTATTTCTAAAATTCAATCAAAAACTCCTGCAGAGAGTCATGGAAAAATGTTCCATATTCTGCAGACTGGCTTGAAAGTATCTTAAATGTGGCAACCTGAATCCATTTTCTCACTAAACTGGCGACTTTCCTGCCACACTGCCAAGTAAAATAGTATGTCTCCTAAACTCACCATTTGTCTCTCCAGCTCTCTCCAAAATTCAACAAATTCTCTCCAAAATTATCAAATTTTCATAAATTCTCTCCAAAATAATATTGTAGCATAGGAGAAAAATAGATAAAACTCGCCATTTGCAATTGAAGGGCTCAAAATAACTGTCACAAACTCACCATTAAAATGGCGAGTTTGGACATGCTTTATTACTTGGCCACACTGTAAAACATGGGGTAGGTATAATAATATATGTATCAATGACTGTCAACTTACAAAATTGGAATTCAATTTTGATGACTGGCGACTGCATTACTAATTTAAGTAATTTTTGTTGACTCATTTTTGAAAAAAAAGATATACCCATTGGCGACTCAATGAACATTCTCTGAAACTAGGGACTTAGTCTGGGTTAGAGGCGGCCCCAGTTTGTATTTGGTGCACTGAACTCCTGGTAATTTTTTTTTAACTGTCAGTCATGCTTTAGTTAGTACTTGGCCAGTCTGCAGAACTTGGGACATTTTTAACATTTTCTGTGCGAACAATCCTCAATTTCCTCCTATATTCACATGTATTTTACTGAGAACAGAAGCCAAAATAAAGGATTTCTTGGAGAACTCTTTACCAGTTCCTGCAGTCTGGGTACTTGGCTAGGTAGTTACCGAGATAGGTATCCAGTCTGCAGAAACTGGTAAAGTGTTCGTAGATATATCCCAAGTAATAAAGCATGTCCAAACTCGCCATTTTAATGGCGAGTTTGTGACAGTTATTTTGAGCCCTTCAAATGCAAATGGTGAGTTTTTTTCTATTTTTCTCCTATTCTACAATGTTATTTTGGAGAGAATTTAGGAAAATTTGATGATTTTGGAGAGAATTTGTTGAATTTTGGAGAGACAAATGGTGAGTTTATGAGACATACTATTTTACTTGGGATATATCTTATTTTGTTTGTAGCAAAATTAATGTAAATATAGGAATTAATTGAAAATTGTTCGGAGAGAATATCCCAAATATCTCCCATATTCTGCAGACTGGATAGGTATCAATGGAATTTACCACCAAATTCAATCTGGGTTAGAGCCCAGATTTTAATTATTATTATTTTTAATTATTTCTATATTTTAATATTTTAAGATATAAAAACATAAATTTTGAATTTTTTAGCAGTGAAATTAACATGAACAGAACAAATTATTTGGTTCCTGGGAGTCTTTTGCCAATTTTAACTTTTTTTACTTTAATATTGATTAATTACTTTGAAGTCTATATAATTAAGACTGTTTTTAAATTCAGAAGCAGCAATTTCCTTGTCTGGATCCTGACTTTGTCTTGGTCCAGATGCCAAGATACAAACTATAAGATAAAATGATTTAATGATCTGATATGGGGTGCTATTTTAAAGAGCATTACTCCAGATTACAAAATTGCCTACTCAGCCTAGAAGTCCCAGTCTGCAAAAGATGCATGAAGTTTATCCAGGCTTCCAGCAAGGCAGCAACTATTTGATGGTTGATGTCTTGAAATTAGTCTCCAAAATTATTCGGCAACAATTTTCCAATTAATTCCTATGTTTATATGTAATTATTGGAGAGTATTTTAGGATTTTTAAATTTTGGCCATTTGGAGAGAAATTTGAAAATCATTGGAGACAAATTGCCCCAAAAATTAAAAATGTGGAGACTGATTGTGCATGCTTTGCAGACTGGCCTAGAACTTAGGAGTTCTTGATAAAACATAGCCTACATAGGTTAAATGAACAAGTTTAAAACTTAAAAGTATAAATTAATTTTAAGTTATTAATATAGGTGAAGGTGATCGCTCTACAATGCAATTGCACTGCAGACAACCAGGGCTGTGCTGTACCTAGAGGGCCCCAGGAGGGGTCCATACAATAATCCGGAACGGGATATGAATTACCGGAACGGAGAATGAATTACCGGAACGGACTTGTTTTATTGAGAAATATTCCTATTTATGTAATTTATTAATGCATTTGGTCGACATATGGTCCAAATGATATCATATTTAACCATTTAGGTACTACACTCTTCTTCTTCTTTTCAATTTTGGTGGCTTTGATCAAAAGACCACCTAAAGCTATTGGATAACCAAGATGGTTATTCCGTTCTGCCTGGAAACTTCTAGGTGAAGGTACTACACTCGTTTCATCCCATAATCGCTACAAAACGAATGAATCCTAGACAGAATTTTTTCAAGAGTATACGCTGAAATTAGTTTTCTTTATAAGATATTTCATAGAAAATACTTTGAGGAGAGACTGAAGTAATTTTAGTGCGTGATTTTGTATTCTAGTTGTATTGAGAAATAACCCTAGTTATGTTATTTAGGTATATATTTGGTCTAAATGATATCATATTTAACCATTTTATACTCATTTCTGCTCGCTCGTAACCGCTACCCAACGTCTGAAATAGACAGCGTGAAAATGTGATTCCGCATTATAATATTAATGAGTTATATATTTTAGCACATACGAATTTCTCTATATCGTTAGGTACCACGGTTCCTAATTAGGCAGGTAATATGATGCAATAGTTAACAAATTTTATAAGTATCTTAAATAGTTCCTCTAATATTCTACCTTGACGCTGCTTCTTTTGAAATAAATTCTGAATTCCACAAGAAAAGAATTACGTAATAATTAATCTAATTAGTGAAAAGTGTAACTAGTGATCATACTTATTCAACTACATATAGCTATACATTATCATATATATTTCATACTTAACTTTATATTTAACAATTATGCAACATAAATTATACAATAAACAAATATATGTGCTAATATCAAACGTAATTATAGTAACTAATCATTATTTTTATTGCAACAGTTATATCGCACAGATTGTATCAAATATGATGTCATATGTATATGAAGGCAGACTTCGCTTTAATTACCGAATCACGAGTCAGTTTAAATACTCCTTCATCATGTATCTCATTGTCACTCCTTCATCATCTATCTCATTGTCACTCCTTCATCATGTATCTCATTGTCACTCCTTCATCATGTATCTCATTGTCACTCCTTCATCATCTATCTCATTGTCACTCCTTCATCATGTATCTCATTGTCACTCCTTCATCATGTATCTCATTGTCACTCCTTCATCATGTATCTCATTGTCACTCCTTGATGAGTGACAATGCAGAAAAGCAGTTACTTAATTAAAAAGAATGTGGATTGCGAAAGATGGAACTGATAGCTAGCAAAAACTCTAAGAGGAAAATGAGAAAGGGTAGTTTTTGAAGCATGCAAGCCTACCTTAGCATAAAGCCCAAATTACACTGTGGCGCTCGCCACGGTTTTGTTATTTTTCTCTCTAACTTTTCTCTCGAATAGCAAACAATTCCATGGCGAGCGCCATTAATTTGTGATCGCTCACTGCGCGATAGAACGAACACCGCCACCGTTTTAGAGGTGATGAAATTGTCACTGAAACCTGCTAAAGAGATTTGAAGTAGTGGAAAAAGTATTTTGTTTCATTTTAAAAGTTATTTAAGACTTCTGTGTAGTGTCCAGTGTTGCCATACAATCAATGGAATTAAACTTTTTAATGTATACGCATGGAATTGCTTCACAGAACTATCAAAAAGATAATTAACTGAATATATATTCGTGATGACACCGAATTTTATTGTTAAGATTCATTTCATAGTAAATTTTTCAATTTTCCCTAAATTTCAATGCACGATCACCGCCATATCGACTCGTCTAGTGTAATAGCAATTTTGAGAATGGTGAGCGCCATATCTGTAGAGAGAGACAACAGCGCCATGGCGAGCGCCACAGTGTAATACGGGCTTTATCCTCTAAACCAGAAAGTAGAGTTAAAAATGAGTTGTGATTAAAGCAATTATGATAGTTTAAAGGTCCTTTCCAGGCTCCGGGAAAAAAGGAGTTTATTACATAATATTAAAGAACTAAGGTCTACGATCATTATTCCGAAAACCGCATACAATTCGGTTCAGTATATATTTTATTATTTACTTTTAAAGTTTTTTAATACTCTGTGATCAACAATCGAGTGAATCTCCAACCTGACGCTGAGAAAGAAGATTGTACACTCTTTGTTTTGATTCCAAAATTAGATTTTTAAACAAACAATACGTTTTTGGCCTTCTTTTAAGATATTAATTGTTTCTAATAGTATATAAACGTTTCTATAATAAGTTTATCTGAATTTGAACCTTTAAACGAATAATAAATAGAATTATTAAACCAAATACCTAGTTGACAATCAAAACAAATGGTGTACATTCTTCTTCTTCGGACTGAAAATTAGAAAGTCGGAAGTAAAGTAGGTTTTGTAGAGTTTGGATTATAAAAATCTTTAAAAGCATATAAAATTGAAAATATGCTATCAAATTTTATGGGGTTTGCAGTAAAATGATAAGAAACATTAGCCTCGTTGATTTAAACAATAAAAAAATTTGCTTGGAGTAATTTTATAATAGATGTTCTCGAAACATAATGGATTCCTCAAGGCGTTCTACAAAAATCTGAATATTCTCAGGAATGATGGCTGAATGATTTCGACCACTGTGGCTGTAATGGGTATCTGCGATAATCTGTCACACTTTTTATCTCTTTAAATTTAAAATTAAATGTCCTATCAGGTACATTTTCAGGCAAAGTACGATTCAATGATTTTCATATGCTCCATATTGATGTTGCCTCCCATGCCTGTTGTTTTAATATCACTTGAAAAATTTGGAAAAAAGTTTATAACACAACTTTGGAAATAAAAATAAAATAGGGCTCTCTTTTTGGACCACCCTGTATAGTGTATATATCACTTCTATTGTTAGAAATGTTACATGGATTTTAAAAGAGTCTGACAAATAACTTCGTTTAACAAATCTACCAAGATTTAAACTTTAATTTCATCATACCTTATGTAAAATATTTTTCACGGTTCAAATTTCAGTTTGATTTTTGTTAGATGGCGCTTCACTCGATCTCTGCTTGAGATGTTTATATGTCACACTGTTCGGGCAACGATATATGCAAGTGCTTCCGTGCTATTTTTTGTGTCATTAGAGTAGGGTGTGCTATGTGACGAGTCTAGACATATTGTGCATTCCATTATTTGTCTAGACTAGTTTCGTTCTGATGTATTTGGTGTGTTACAGATCGTTATTTAATTGATTAGAGCTTGGTGATATACAATTTGACTTACCTTGAAAATAGCTACCATTATTTGAGTTCTGCGGTATACTGCTGATTGAGAGGAGAGGTAGTAACCGGTGTTTGGGTTCCAAAACTAGTCAGGTGAGAATGACTACATGCTGTGTTTGCTTCTTTAATTAAGTCGTGTCTCGGCAAAAGTGTCATATACGAGAGTTGAATAGTACAGTTTGCTGTAGAGCTTTTTGCCATTTTTAATAGAATAAACTTTTAAAAATTCAATTATATATATAATATATATGTAAACATGAATTTTATTTATATAGGATTTATCTGATTAGCTTTATTTCTATTTCTAGTACATCTACTGTTGTCCAGTTACAACAATAAACGACAACAAGTTACTGGCTTTTATTTGACCTCTCTTCTCAACACCTTACTAGAGTTTATAAATGTCAACAATTACCCCTTTGTACTACAGTGAAACTCCTGAGTTATGAAGTAGCTATTGGTTCTTTCATATTTCAGAGCCACTTCATATATCGGATGCACTAGATAGTTTTCTATGATTAAAATCTTAAGAAAACTATGGTTATTATGGGATAACTTGACGAAATGATTGACATATATTGTTAACTTCTTAACAATGTTAATGTATTCAAATCATCTAATTAGGCAAATTACTCGTATAATGCGTCTTATTAGGCATTTCTATTCGTGAACTGTCATTCACTGCATGTTTGTCTGAGAGATACAACCTTCTAAAGTTAACATCAAAATTTCATTGCTGCTGTTACATGCAATACAATAGTACAATAAAAGTTGTATTACTCAGTTATTCAAATTATGAGTTGACAATTACTGCACGTTTTATCCTTTCTATTAAAACTGAACAAATAATCAAATATTTTACTACTGCTGTTAACATTATTAATATTTAATAATATTTAAATACTTTTACTAATTTAATTTAGAATAATTAAACTAATTAAAAATAATTAGTATTAGATAGTTCTATCTAATATACTGCATATTATTTATAAAATTAGGCTCTAAATGAGAATTTTTATTGAGCTAGTGAACTAGCCACTAATCCATTCCAGATAGTCAGACACCCTGGTGTAGATACCCGGTTTACCAGCCACACCGCACCCAACACCCACGGAAACTACACCTACGATGTGCCAATCAGAAGAGCAGTGCAACTTCGTGAGAAGGGGCCCACCGGAATCACCCTGCGGAACAGAAACACATTATCACCAAAAAGTGAGTGTTTTTATTCTAAATTAAATGCATAGATGTCGAATTAAAAAGAAAATAAATAGAAACTGAATACCATATTTTTCATTGTTGCATCAAAATTGTAAGATTTATTATTCATCACATTAGTAACTTATACTTTTGTGACTTATTACGACCATGGTTACCAACTTACCAAATATAAACCGGAAAAATTAGCTGATCATCTTGAATATAAAAATATAAAAGAAAATGTGACCAAACCTTTACAACGGTGACCGGAAAAATGCCCACAAGGAAAAATGCCCACAAGGAAAAATGACCACAGGGAAAAATGCTCACTAGGTAAAAAGCCAACAGGGAAAAGCCCACACCTGCATAATTTTTTAAATACAGAAAAACAAAGGTGTTTTGAAAAAGGGCACAAGTTTACAAAGGCACGAATATTCAATTAGTTTTCTAAGTCTTGCAACTTTTGTCTCATTTTGAAAGCATTCACCGCTAAGATTAATTGTATACTTGTTGAATTTAATTTTATAGTACATATATGAATTTGAAAATTATCCGTGATTTTCATTTTACCTTCCAATTAAATTTTACCCTCAACTGGTTCTATCCTGAAGCTCTCTGAGGTGAATGGAAGAGAAGAGAATAGGTTCCCTTCCCTTGGGTTCCGAACGTGTTGTAATTTGGATTATGTAATTCTTTTATCATATTTATATTTTTTTACGCTACTTGCTCTTCAACTACGATTTTTTTTAACACTAATGCTCTTCAACTACGAAGTCTTAGATTTTTGAGTTGGGTAGGCTCGTAAGCTTAATTTACTATCACCTCTTCATTTTCCTCTTCCATCCGCGAGTGCAACCATATTGGTGCTTTTGTCTCTTATCGTCAGATTCCTTGTTAAATGACTGCATGCATGGAGTTTTTTTTACATCCATTAGCTTTGTCACCGATGGTGGTAAGTTAATTGGTTCATGGAGCCACTTTCCTTTCTGACTGTTTCTTCCAGTCCTTTTTCTTTAATTCATTTTTGACGTCAGCGATACAGTCGAAATGGCTGAAAGCTGACGTTAAACCCTATACTAAAATAAATTAAAAACAACTGTATTTTAGGATATTTGCAGTTATTCAAAACACCTTTATGTTTTTCCTGTATTATAAGATATTAGGTAGTTGTGAACTTTTTTCCTGTGGGCTTTTATACCTCTGGGATTTTTTCCTTATGGGCATTTTTCCTGAGGGCTTTTTTCCAGTGGACTTCTTTCCGGGAACCCTTTACAGCCTGTGGTGATCTGGTTGTACTAAACACAGATTATCACAAACTGTGCTGATATTGTTGCACCAATCAGAGTTAATTGCAACCCGTGGTGATATGGTCGCCACACTACAGCTAGTTTTTCTATTTTCTCACCTGACAAGCATCCCTTCCTCCATCTTCATGGCCTGCACAGATCATCGTTGGTAAAATGCCGAAGCTAGGGATACCGGTATAGGCATCAATACAGCGTTCCTGTGACCAAATGGGCACCTTCACCTCCCTAAGAACATTGCTTTCAAAACCTCCATGAGACGTGTGGCCCCAACCTGAGAAAATGGTGTGACGTTAAGTACCAAAATGACAACTTATTGGAATTAATGAAAAGTTAGTAAAGGTCAAGTTCAGAGTTATTGGACGGTTCTACCTTCTAGTACTTTAAACAAAAAAGTATAAAATAGTTATTATTTCACTTGTTATTTTAATTTATATTAATGATTTCTACAGGTAAATCACCGTAAATGTAAAATAAAACATAACTAAAAATATTACCTATATACTTTTTCTTATATGATTGAAAATGTGTAATAACTCAGAACTTATCTTAAAGATAGAAAACATTTCGTAGTAAATCGAGAAACAATAAAAATAAAAATATAAAAGCAACCTATTGTTCAAATTATAAGTATACTTAGAAATAATAAAATGATCAATAAAATAGGCAATAAACTGACCAATAACAAAGGCAATAACTGACCAATAACATAAGCAATAAACTGACCAATAACATAGGCAAAAAACCAACCAATAACATAGACAATAAACTGACCAATAACATAAGCATCGCGGTCAGTCAAATCGACGATAGGAGGAGGCAGGGAAACTGGTTTAATATTGTCATTGAATGTGATGTCGTCCTGCAGCTTCAAGATGGCGATGTCATTTTGATAAATGCTTGAGTTGAATCTAAAGGAAATAATGAAATAAAAATTTGAAAGAAATAAGAAAATTTATGTGTAATTACTAACAACAAATGGACAAATAGAATTTTTTCATTGAAAATAGATTTATAATATAGTATATATTGTTGCTTATATCGATGTGGTTAAAATTATAACACAATATAATTTGGCTCGTCTTCAAGAAACTCACTGCTCATGAGACAGAATCTCGCTGACATTCATATTTTGAGATCTTCCTGACGGTGAATCGAAATCGTACTCTCCAACTCTAACGACAATCTGGTCAGCTGTGAGTCGAACTGACCGGCCAGCTCTGTGCCTATAAAGGTGAAAAGTTCGAGAGTACACGGTTGGAAAATGAACAGCAATTTAAGGCTCCAAAATTATAATATTTGCTATTTCAATGTTTTGATTTATCTAAAAGGGAGTTTGATGTTTGCATCGGAGCCATAGGCCATATTGGTGAGGTTAAAATGAAATTGAATACAATGGACTTTGAAGAAGTTAGAAGAGTAAATGACTTCTTGAACAAACCCCAGCTAACCAAAAGCTGTTTGTCCCACGTCTTAAGACGTCTGATACCCCTCGCTATAGAGGGATTTAAGACGTGGGACAAGACGTGGGACGGGGGACATCAGACGTCTTGCAGACGTCTAACCCTCTTCATTTGCACAGGGGTCCCCCTCTGCAAGACGTCTGATCCCACGTCTTGTCCCCCTCTGACAGAGGGGGACATCCACCTGTCCCACGTCTTACCCCACTCCGTTTTCAAGACGTGGGACCCACGTGGGACAGAGTGTGGATGTCCCTCGCTATAGAGGGATTCAAGACGTGGGACCCACGTGGGACAGAGTGCGGATGTCCCTCGCTATAGAGGGAAGAGGGAAATAAGACGTGGGACCCACGTGGGACAGAGTGGGTATTCAAGACGTGGGACAGAGTGGGAATATCCCCCTCTGCAAGACGTGGGACAGAGTGTGGATGTCCCCCTCTGCAAGACGTGGGACAGAGTGCGGATGTCCCCCACTGCAAGACGTGGGACAGAGTGCGGATGTCCCCCTCTGCAAGACGTGGGACAGAGTGCGGATGTCCCCCTCTGCAAGACGTGGGACAGAGTGTGGATGTCCCCCTCTGCAAGGGGGACATATCTCTCTTTTGGCTCAAACTACTTCGGTTAATTGTGGTATATAAATATGTATAAGAAATAAAAAAAGATCATACTAATTATTATTGCAATTTCTAACCATATTGCATATAGTGTATATGTACATTTGACTGTATATCATTTATTTTAATATTACATATTGTTATATACAAATTAAATGGGAAGAAATGGAGAAAGAATTGTAGTGGTCATCTCGGGAATCGAACTCAGGACTCAAGTGTGATGTACTATTGAAGCCTGCGTCTCTACCTCTCAGCCATCCTGGACATGGTAGAAGTAGTATTAAAATGATCTTTATCCAACTTGATTACTTGCGTGCTTCTTAAAATTATTTTAAATAAATATAATTTAATATTGTACATTTTGGTATCTTTTATTTTTTAATGTAAATGATAAGAATGTGTATAAAGTTATTTATTAATATTTGTAATGATAATGTTAATTAATGTTATTAACTACCTAATTACCTTTAACTGTTAATTAATATTACCTATAGTTACCTTCTGGTGATATCACTACCCCCCCCCCCCTAAGTAGTAAGTAACCTATCTAGTTACTTACTAGAGTTTATTTATAACTACCTAGTAACCTACAAGTGATAACCACCAATCTGTACCTACTGGTGGTTATCACTACTTGCCTATTACGTAGTATTTATCAGTACCTACTTAGTTACCTACATTACTGTTTGTCAATACCTACCTAATTACCTTCTGGTGTTTATCAATGCCTACCTAGTTGCCTACATCTGCTTATCAATACCTAATTAGTTACCTTCTTGTGTTTAACATTGCCTACCTTGTGGCCTACAACTGTATATAAAAACCAATATAGGTCCTAGTTAAATACTAGTATTCATCAATACCTACCTAGTTACCAACAACTGTTTGTCAATGCCTACCTAGTTATCTACTAGTGTTTATCAATGCTTATCTAGTTACCTATAACTGTTTGACAATACCTACCTAGATACCTACCAGTACCAATACCTACCTACCTAGTATACCTACTAGCTAGTGTTCATCAATCCGTACCTACTTACCTACTACCTAGTATTATTAATCAATGCCTACCTAGATAGTAGATACCTACATCTGTTTATGAATACCTACCTAGTTATGATACGTAAATAAAGCTTGAGATAGATATACCTTTTTGGTATAACTTTTTCCCGCATAAAACAGACGAGGGACAGAGAGGGACATCCCGCGTGGGACAGACGTGGGACAGAGAGGGACATCCCACGTGGGACAGACGTGGGACAGAGAGGTACATCCCGCGTGGGACAGAGAGGGACATCCCGCGTGGGACAGACGTGGGACAGAGAGGGACATCCCGCGTACTTTTTCCCGCGTAAAACAGACGAGGGACAGAGAGGGACATCCCGCGTGGGACAGACGTGGGACAGAGAGGGACATCCCTCGTGGGACAGAGAGGGACATCCCACGTGGGACAGACGTGGGACAGAGAGGGATATCCCGCGTGGGACAGAGAGGGATATCCCACGTGGGACAGACGTGGGACAGAGAGGGACATCCCGCGTGGGACAGAGAGGGACATCCTGCGTGGGACAGAGAGGGACATCCTGCGTGGGACAGAGAGGGACATCCCACGTGGGACAGACGTGGGACAGAGAGGGACATCCCGCGTGGGACAGAGAGGGACATCCCGCGTGGGAAAGACGTGGGATGTGAGTGGGATTTAAGACGTGGGACAGACGAGGGACATCCCGCTTATGTAAGACGTGGGACGTGAGTGGGATTTCAGACGTTGGAAAGACGTGGGAATTCAGACGTCTGCAGACGTCTGAAATCCCCTGTCCCTCTCTGTCCCTCGCTAGCGAGGGATGTCCCCCTCTGTCCCACGCGGGACAGAGAGGATATGGTTAGCTGGGACAATGCTCATGGATACTGAAAAAATACAAAATGGACAAAGTTACCTACCACCAGTTGGTGACAAGGTTCAAGATTGCGTACAAGCTATTCAATGAACAAAGTCAACTACCACCAGTCGATGACAATGCTCATGAATGCAGAAAAGCTACTCCAAGAATAATGTCATCTACCATCAGTCGGTAACAATGCTCATAGTTGTAGGAAAAATGCGTTATTCTATAGACTAATTTCTTAGTCAACGAGCTACACAGAAATTCCTGCTCCCTCCCTCTAATTCAGCTAGGGTTCATCTTGGCAATTTGACTCCACGGCACAAAAGAGCTGTAATAATAAAAGCGAAGGGTCCTTTCTTGCATCATATGGATCAGTTATTTAGTGAATTTAATCTCTTGGAATTAAGTGACTTTTTTGAATATTAAAGGTTATGATACCGATTTCATAGCCTATGTCACAAGAATGTAGATCGCCATTATTTACTTAATTAGAAATAGTTTTAATATTAAATTGCCTTGCATCAAACAAATCTAACATAACTTATATAATATTACCTCTCAACTTTCTAATGTTTTGTCAATGACTGTGAGGAATGGTTGACGGACACCATGCCGAATGACACTTGGCCGAAGTATTTTTATTTTGAAAAAAAAAAAAAAAAAATGGGAGAGTTTTATTAACTATTTAATATACTAAAAATAATAACTTTGTAATACAAAATAGTTATCCGTGTGTCCGTCCGTGTGTCACAAAATGGGTTAAACAGTCATTCTATCAACAGCGCCTCATAAAGTTGGTGTAAATAAGAGAAAAAACAAAGAAACAGTAAAAGAAAAGAAAAACTAATAATTTGCTGCAGTAGCATGACTACGGGCTACAATAATATTGACACTAATTATTTAAAAAATTAATTTATATATTGGCGTTTGAGAGTTTTTTTTGTTTAATCAGAATATGTTTAACCATAAGGGCCCCTTCACACTTGCGTCTCTCAACGCCGCGTTAGAAATACTGCTCTTTTGGCATGTCTTCACACTTGCTTTTTTGCATCGCCGCGTTAGAAGAAAGCTCATCTAATCATTTTTTTCCTTGTTATTATTTGGTTATCAATTTCTCTAATTATCATTTTCTTTGGTTATCATTTTCTTTGGTTATCATTTTCTCTGTTTATGATTTTCTATGGATATCATTTTCTCTGGTTATCATTTTCTTTAGTTATCCTTTCCTTTGGTTATCATTTTCTCTGGTTATTATTTTCTCTGGTTATCATTTTCTTTGGTTATCATTTTCTTTGTTTATCATTTTCTTTGGTTATCATTTTTTCTGGTTATCATTTTTTCTGGTTATCATTTTTTCTGGTTATCATTTTCTATGGTTATCATTTTCTATGGTTGTCATTTCCTTTGGTTATCATTTTCTCTGGTTATCATTTTCTCTGGTTATCATTTTCTCTGGTTATCATTTTCTATGGTTATCATTTTTTATGGTTATCATTTTTTATGGTTGTCATTTTCTCTGGTTATCATTTTATCTGGTTATCATCTTCTCTGGTTTTCATTTTCTCTGCTAATCATTTTCTCTGGTTATCATTTCCTAAGGTTATCATTTTCTATTGTTATCATTTTCATTGGTTATCATTTTCTCTGGTTATCATTTTCTCTGCTAATCATTTTCTCTGCTGATCATTTTCTCTGCTAATCATTTTCTCTGGTTATCATTTTATCTTGTTATCATTTTCTCTGGATATCATTTTCTCTGGTTATCATCTTCTCTGGTTATCATTTTCTCTGGTTATAATTTTCTCTGGTTACCATCTTCTCTGGTTATCATTTTCTCTGGTTATCATCTTCTCTGGTTATCATCTTCTTTGGTTATCATTTCCTCTGGTTATCATTTTCTCTGGTTATCATCTTCTCTGGTTATCATCTTCTCTGGTTATCATCTTCTCTGGTTATCATTTTCTCTGCTCATCATTTTCTCTGGTTATCATTTTCTATTGTTATCATTTTCTAAGGTTATCATTTTCTCTGGATATCATTTTCTCTGCTAATCATTTTCTCTGCTAATCATTTTCTCTGCTAATCATTTTCTCTGGTTATCATTTTATCTGGTTATCATTTTCTCTGGTTATCATCTTCTCTGGTTATCATTTTCTCTGGTTATAATTTTCTCTGGTTATCATTTTCTCTGGTTATAATTTTCTCTGGTTACCATCTTCTCTGGTTATCATTTTCTCTGGTTATCATCTTCTCTGGTTATCATCTTCTTTGGTTATCATTTCCTCTGGTTATCATTTTCTCTGGTTATCATTTTCTCTGGTCATGATATAGAAAAAAGTCATTTGGCATAATAGGGTATGTTCTGAATTATCGAACAGTTTCACATTTTCGATCATCAACAAATAAAGAGTTAAAATGTCCTATTAATTATATACTTTTTCTTCTATGATCGAATATGTGTAACTGACCCATAATTCATAACTTACATAACTTTTACAACTCTATCACAATTGGCAGGGACCTTTGTTATGTGGGTTGAAAATGATAACCATTGTAGACAATTATTTTTCTATTTCTCGTCTTAATTTTGTCAAAAGTTTTGTGTCTGTATGCAATCCCAGCCGTGAAAAAACGCAAATGTGAACGGTACAATAGACATTCGTATTCTGCTGAAGTTCTGTCGTTAAAAATTCTGCTCGTATTTTAGCAGGGGACTGAGCTATGTTGCGTTAGAAAAATTGCTGCATCTTTTCTAACGCAAGTGTGAAGGGCTCCGTTAAAATCAATTGCAGCTAAACTTTTTGCCATGAGCAGTATTTCTAACGCGGCGTTGAGAAACGCAAGTGTGAATGGGGCCTTATTCACACTTCGATTCGAATATAATTTAGATTCAATAACAGTTGATTTAGATTCAATAACACTATTAGTATTATATAAAAAGTTGGTCTTAAATAAAATAACCAATAATAACAAGTTCAAAAAAAGTGTGAAGAGAAGATTTTTTTCCACCCATTTTATTTGCGATGAAATCTTGATTGGGAAAGAATTCAAATTGTTGAGCACTATATGCTTGCTGTTCGTAATATGGATACATATTGTATACATATTGAAATTAATTATCCTTTTTATTAAATTACCCGCTTTATAAATATAAAATAAGTGGTGTCCGGAAAATTGCCAGGCGGAAAACTGCCAGTCACTTATTGTTAATACATGCATATTTATTGACTTTCTGAAATATTCTTCAGTTATAAACACATTTCAATTTATAGAAATGGCTTTAGTCCTTCTTCCCAGTTAATTTTTTAGGCCGATTTATAGCCGATTTTTGGAAGAGTACCTAAACATGAATCGGCGTATTGACGATGAATCATCGATATATATTCGAAGAATTGTCCGTTTTATCCAAGATTTTTCGTATAAAATAAGGCAGGATGATCGTCAATTCATCGAAGAAGCACATGCATAAACGACTGTAACCGTCCTTAAATCAACGATGATTCAATTTCGATATGAAGACGTTTCATAGAAGATTCATACGAAAACCATTCACATAATCACCTCAATATTATTGGCGATTCAAGCATGATTTATACATGGCGCCTATCTATAATCTTCCCTTCATTTTGATCGATTCATGGTAGTTTTCTAATGCATGAATATATATATATATATATATTTATAGGATTGAATAAAATCAAAATTATCATTTGAAAGGTATTTGGCTTTATATCGATTAGTTTAATGTTACATATTTTTAAATACATATTAAATGGAAAGAAATGAAGTGGTGTGTCCGGGGGACTCGAACCTGCAACTGTAGTATCATGGAGAATTGAAGTCAGCAACATATCCTCTGAGCCATCTTGGACATGGTAGAAGTACAATTTGGTTGATATTTATTCAATATGATAACCCGTGTGTTTTTAAAGTTCTTATGAATGAATATGAGTCTGTCGTAACTCAGCGATCTTCATCGAAGACGTATCTGCTATAATTCAATCCTGTGATTGTTGTTGTTGTTGTTTAACCTCCCCAACATCCTCGCCGGGACGGAGGGGCGGCCAGGGGCGCCCCGGGTTTCAGCCACCCGAGGCACTGTGTGGGAGTGTGTGGGCCTAAGGGAAACCCGCATCACTCAGGAAGTTAATAACTGCCTGAGGATGGGTCCAAAGGTGCTCCAGTGAGTGAATGTTGTGTGTAGTCCTGTGTTGGTGTAGTGACGGACATTATGTGAGAGATCGTGCCCTGGTCGGCTTGGCAGAAGTCGCACCGATCAGAGTCCGATCTCCCAATCCTGTGCATGTAGTAAGGAAGAGAAGGATGGTGGCCACATCTCAGACGTGATAGGGTGACCCTATCACGACGAGACATGGCCGACTCACTAGGGTCGATGGCTGGAGGCCTAGACCCAAGGAGTTTGTTAGGAAGGGGGGAAGCTAGAGCTCTTTGTGTGAAAGTGGTGTGTATGTGATTGTGAAGAGAAGTGTCGTCGGGTGTGGGAGGGAGAGTGGTGTAGAGGTGTCTGTAGTGTGTGGAGGGGGTGATGTGTAGTGTGCGCGGTGTCCTCCTCTCAGTTTGCATGTAGTGTAGGGGATGTGAGGGGTCTAGTGTAGAAGTATAAAAATGTGTGCCCCTCATGTCCATGTGTGAGGTGAGAGGTAGGACTCGTGTTTCTGTGTGTAGGTGGTGTGTAGGTGTGGTTTGTGTACAACCGGTGGCAATGCGGAGTGCGGTGTTTTGTGTTTTTTGGAGTGTCTGTAGGTGGGTGTTGGATATGTCAGGTGACCAGGCTGTGTGGGCGTAGGTGAGGATGGGTCTGATGAACTGTTTGTAGAGTGTTGTTATGTCTTCCTTGGAGTGTCCGTAAGTTGTGTGAATGAGTGCGCGGAGGACGTTCAGTCTTTGTTTGGCTCTGTTGTTAATGTCGGTTATGTGGTGTTTGAACGTCCAGCCGCGGTCGAGTGTAACTCCAAGGATTTTCGGCGTGTTGTTAATGGGAAGGGGAGTGTTGTTGAGTGTAATGTTTGGATGGGTTCTGTATTCAAGGGTGTAGGGTGTAACTAAGGTGACAGAAGATTTGTTTGCGGAGACCTTTAATCCGTTTGTTTCTAGCCAGTCTTCTAGTGAGTGGATGTATGTTTGTAAATTGTTGGCGGCGGTCTCGTGTTTGGGATGTTGTGAGATGATGGTGACATCATCTGCGTATGAAAGAGTGTAAACCGAGGTGTGTGTTGGCGTAGGGAGGTCGTGAAGGTTTAGGTTGAAGAGTGTAGGTGAGAGTACGGAGCCCTGCGGTACCCCGTCAGTGTAGTGAAGTGTTCTGGAGGACTTGCCGTTGTAAAGTGTTTTGCCAGAGCGGCCTGAGAGATAATTGGCAAGCCATTTTTTATATGAGTCGTGGATGTGTGTGTTGAGTATTTTGTTAATTAGTAGGTGTCTGGGTACCGTGTCGAAGGCTTTACTAATGTCTATGGCAGCTATAAATGTCCTATCCGCAGGTTTGTTGGAGTTCAAGCCTTCGAGTGTTGTCTGTGAGAGGTGGGTAAGAAGAGTAGATGTGGAGTGTTGGGATCTGAAGCCGTGTTGTGAGGGGGATAGTGGGATGTGTGGTGAAATGTTGTTTAGAACTAGCCTCTCGAGTATTTTGGATGGGGTGGAGAGGAGTGATATAGGTATGTATGAGGCCAGTTCTGTGGGGGGTTTGTTGGGCTTCAGGATCGGGATGATTTTGGCAAGTTTCCAGGTGTTGGGTATACTATTGTTCTGTAGTGAGAAATTGAAGATGTCTGTGAAGGCTCTGATGGCAAGTGGCCCTAGATGTTTTAGATGTTTGTTTGATATGCCATCAGGACATGTGGAGGAAGTGTTCTTGGAAACCCGGATGGCCTCGGTAACCATTGCCGGGGTGAAGGGGGGTGTGAGGAGCTTTTGAGTGCATGTTTTGTGCAGGCGACGCAGTATAATCCTATCTACTGGGCGGGTGGGTAACCTACTTGTGGAAGCATAGTGCTTATTGAGAGCGTTCGCCTGTTGTGTGTCAGTGAGTATAGTGTTGTTTTGTGTGAGGGACTCATGTGTTTTTGGTTGGTCCATGTATTTGTTGTTGAGTCCCTTGACAAGTTTCCAAAGTTTGTTTGCGTCAGCGCGGAAATTAATGGTGTCTAATGTGTTTTGCCACTTGTGTTTTTGTTGGGCAGTAATCTCCGCACTTATGTCAGTGTTAAGGTGTTGTATGCGTGTGATCGTGTCTTGTGTGGGTGGGAGTGAGCGTAGGTGTTTGCATCAGGTGTTTGATGTGTGGTGTGAATGTGGGGTTGTAGTGTCTAATGTTGCCTTTAAGGATGTAGTGTTTGTCTGCGTTAATGATGATGTCAGTGAGATGTTTTGTGGCAGCATCTATGGATGGGAAGGTGTTTATATCAAAGTTATGTAAGTTATTATCCACAGATGCTGAAAAATCTGCCCAGATGGCTCTATTGTAGTTTGTGAATGTGTGTCTGTGTTTTTGTGCGGCAAGTGGTGTACTTAATATGTGTGTGGTGAGAAGTGGAAGGTGGTCTGAACTGAGTTCATGGAGTGTGGTCCATGAACTCTGGAGGGCTATGTCAGGGGTGAGGAGGGTTATGTCAGGTGATGTGGCTCGTGTGTTGATGTTAAAAGGTTTGCGTGTGGGAGTGTGGGGGTCGTTCATGATTATGTAGTTGTCTAGTTGTGTTGTTATGGTGTCAGCTCTTGTGTCAGTATGTTGTGTGGCGAGCCAAGTAGTGTCATGTGCGTTAAAATCCCCCAGGACTGTGGTAAAGCAAACACAGCAATTGTGTATGCATTGCTATCATCACGAACCTATATGATTGTAAGTAGGTGACAGTCAAGTGAGTTACCGATTCGCTCTCGTGAGCTACACACCTTATCTCCTGTTCGTAGTTATTTGAGACCTTAACTTGCGAGCGTTCTAGTGGAGAGATTATTTGTAAAAACTTGTGCTTGACCAATGAATATAATCTCTTTAAGTGTTAATTACTTTACCATTATTACCCTTAAATACAGTTAAGCTTGGACCAGAGGCCTGAGGTCGGAACCATAGTGGCAAGGTGGTTCTAGGGCATGGTACCATGAGTATTTAGTAGAAAGAGATATATAAAGAGAAAGGAATCTGAAAATTACTATAAAAGTAGGATCCTAATCACGTAGAGCCCATACACTGAGACGTTATAGGGAAGTAAACTAACTACGTCACAGGACGAATGAATTATTAATGGTGTTAATGTAATTTAGATTGGGCTGGTATCCTGGGGGTGATGAGTCTGTGGGGGGAATGTATATGTTGAAAATGTTGTAGGAATGTTTGTGAATATGGATGCGTGTAGATTGTATTTCAAGTGTAGGGTCGTGTGGCATCCGTGCGTGTGTTTCGGCAGTGGTGTTTGTGAACGGGATGGATTTATGTATCAGTGTAATGAGGCCCCCGCCGCCTCGTGTGGGCCGATCGAGTCTAAGTGTTGTATATCCTGGAAACTTTGGTGTTAATCTGGCAGGTGTTAGTTTAGTTTCCTGGATTGTGGCGATGTGGATGTGGTGTTTGTGTAGGAGTGATTTAAGTTCCATGTGCTTGTTGTGTATACCGTTTATGTTATGTTGTAGTATGTTGAGTTTGTTGTGGCGTGTGTGTATGTTTGGAGCTCTAGGGGGGTTAGGAATAGGAGGCGTTCCTCCACCACCCCCACGAGGGGGGTGAAGTGGAACTGGGGGTCGGACGACAGTGTCTATCCCAGCACTCCCCCGAGGGGGAGGGCGAGCAGGCGATTGCCGTCCAATTATAGGATGAGGAGGAGGAAGGATAGGCGCTCCTCCATCACCCCCGCGTGGGGGGTGAAGTGGAGCTGGGAGACGAGCAGTACCGCCTCCTGCAGCCCTTCCCTGAGAGGAAGGGAGGGGAGGAGGATGATGTCCGGGGGTAGGGTGAAGGGTAGGATGAGGAGAGGAAGGAGTAGGAGTGGGCGTGTGGGGTTGAGTCATGTTGTGTGTAGGGTGACAGTTTTTACACTGCCATCCCTGTGGGATATTTCCATGTTGGCGGACACCAGAGCAGCGTATATTGTAATGTGTCCAACTATTGCAGCCGAAACAATTGACCCCTCCAGTACGACGGGTCCATGGTCGGCCACAAGAGGGACACATGTAGGGGCCAGGGTTGGTTTCTATGTCACCGGAGAGTAAGAGGGTGAGTAGGGGGAGATATGCCGGCTCATATCCCCCCACTAGGGAAAAAACGCTCTGGTGCCAGTGTAGTGCGTATAGGTGGGCTTGGTCCAAGGCGACACCCTGGTCGCGTCCCCCGAAGAGGACAAGGAGTTGGGAGGTCTTTCGAAGACTGGCACAGGTCCAGTCTCGCCCTGCCACCACGTGCAGGCTCCTCCCAGGACAGGCAATCCTGTGATAATTAGGGGATGAGTCTATCATAACGCGTCGATGATCATCGAAGTCATTTCGCTGTAATTCGGGGTAGATGAGTGTTCCATAACTCGCCGAAGATACATCTACGAGCTGCCTGCTGTAATTCAGGGAAGATGAGTCTTCCATAACTCGCCGAAGATACATAAGAGTCCTACGACCTGCTTGCTGTAATTGAGGGAAGATGAGTCTTCCATGTAACTCGCCGAAGATACATCTACGAGCTGCCTGCTTTAATTCAGGGAAGATGAGTCTCCCATAACTCGCCGAAGATACATTTATGAGCTACCTGCTGCAATTCAGTGAATATGAGTCTTCCATAGCTCGCCGAAGATACATCTACAAGCTGCCTGCTATAATTCGGTGAAGATGAGTCTTTCATAACTTGCCGAAGATACATCTATGACCTGCCTGCTGTAATTCGTGGAAGTTGAGTCTTCCATAACTTGCCGCAGATTCATCGAAGAAATCTCCTCTTTAATTCGAGGAAGTAGAACCAAACATGATTCGTTGAAGATCATTCGATAATCCTCTACAGTCAATCGCCGATGAGAATTTATCGACAATTTTTCGGTGTTTCGTCCGGGTTTTATTCTCTCTGCCATAAACGCTCTTAAATCATCGAAGACACTCTCTTAAATTTTATCTGGGTTTGAGAGGTAAGGGGACATTCATTTTTACAGTAATAACTACATAGATATTGGAATATACTTAAATAATATTCAAAGAAAAACAATATTTCAACAAAGCTACTTCATTAAACACTCAACCAACACTTCAGTACACACAAAGATTTTATAATTACTATTTTTAACTTATTTTCAAAGTCACGTAAATTTTAAAAACATGTTCAGTTACGTTTTTAGTCTCTTTTTTTTTAAATTTCCTATTGACCTCAGCAATATATCCTTTGGTTCCGAAGCAAACGTTAAACCCTGTGTACTGATTTGTGAATACTAGATAATTAGATATTCTCACAATAATATAATTTTAAATTATACAATGAATTAAGTGAATGTTAAATCAACTTATATGTATGTTAAATAGTTATTACATTTACATTTTCTTTCTCCATGTTTCATTAACACGACACATTAATTTTAACAATTTTCATTTATATGTAAAAAGTTTTATTAATTAATATGCAATCCAATTCGATCGAGTGAAATTGTAAGAGAATTAAGTAGGTAATATCAGTTTAATAATCATAGATGATGGGTTGCAAATTCTGAATATTTCACGCACATCGATCAAAGTTTTTTTTTATTGTGAGTACAAGTGAATATTAAGCTTCCCTACAAACAATTCCATGTGTATACCATGTGGCAGTTACACATTTAAATCATGTGTATACCTGGATATTTTTGGAAATGGATACCATATTTATTACATGTTGTTTTACGTGGTAGTATGGTAAATTATATGTGGTTACCATATGTTATAAGTATGGTATTTAACATATTGCTATGAATGTAGTAAATAACACTTGGTAAACACCTGTTAAAAGTATGGTAATTTACATGTGGATATGATGTGGTGCATACAATCTCCATTTGATATGGTTTTAAAATGGCATAACCACATGTTAATTATGTGTTTTTATTAGGGTTAGATTGGTTCAATGTGGATAACACACATTTATACTGTATTGTCACATTAAAACCATTAAACCACATGGTAAGCATGTGTATGCAATATGGAATTGTTTGCAGGGTTGAAGACTTGTTCAATTCTCAAATTATAAACGCAAAAACAACTAATTAGACACTAAACCTGTTTTGAACTGATAAATGTAAAGACGCGTTGTGTAAACAATGAAATTTACTCTGTTCCTAATACAATAATTTAATTGTTTTTTCTCGTATTATTTTCTAAGAAAGGATATATTTTCAATTTCTATATTGTAATTAATTATTTATGTAATATTTATTTATTATGTATTTTAAATATTTTTCTAAACAATTTGTTTACATTTAACTATTATTTTTATTTTGTAAAAATGAATATCCCTTTAAATCCTTAACGAAAGGCAAACGACTTTTTTTTATAAATTAAGTGTTATTATTGACTAAACTCATTAAATTGCAATAAGTGACTGGCAGTTTTCCGCTTCGGCAGTTTTCCACCTGGCAGTTTTCCGCCTTGCAGTTTTCCGCCTGGCAGTTTTCCGTGTACCAAAATAAGTATATAATATTATTACTCTATGAAAATAACAATTCCAAGTAAATAAAAATTATTATTTATATTAAACGAAGGCTGCAGTTCGTAATATTGATTCACACTGAATAAATTTTTTTGGTCAAATCTCCGTTCGGTCAAATTTATATTCAAATCCATTTTCGGTCACTTGTCTTCCGGCCAAATGTCCGTTCGCCGAATGTCCGTTCGGTCAAATGTTCTTTCGCTAAGTACCATTTGGCCAAGTGAACGCACACGGAGAGGAATCTATCCTAATAATACCCGTAGTGTGTTTATTTATTTATTTGTTTATTCATTTATTTATTTGGTGTCCGCTTTTACACGACACGGGAATATATTAACCTGCTATTTATATTTAAATTCCTCTTTTTTTATTCAATTTTTAAATGTATTTAATCTACAAGAAAATCGAATTTGTATTATAATTGAATTCATTAAAAGAAACTTAGTAACGGGAATTAATTTAGTATTGATTATGACCCGTTACCTTTAACGGGACAATACACTCGTAGTGAATAATTGGCAATGTTTTAGTGAATAATTGGCAATGTTTAAGAGGGAGTTAAGGCAGTGGCTTCATTTCTATTAACGTAGTTGTGAAGGTGTGAATTTATTGCGTTATTCAATTCATGTATTGGTGAATATGTTACCTTTTTAATTAGAAGGCCATAAAAGATTTACGCTCTCTCAGGCCATCTTATAAAAATATTGGAATTATTAGATCTCTGTACGATCTGAACTCTTTGTACGATCAGGAAGGACTTGGCCCTGTTTCATTTAAAGAAGCTATAAGTTTGAATAAATAATGGAGAAGCCATAAAAGATTAAGTATTGATGCCGCTTTTGGTCTTCAATGGCCTTACCATAACATTCTTTTTGGCTTAGTATGGATAGGTAAAGTCATAGAGGGCTATAGAAGATTAAGTTATGTCTAGTCTTAGACCATTTTGGCCCCACCATACTATTTTAGAAGGATGTCTGACTTACTGCATCACACAATGAGCAGCTGTGAGGATATGTCTGTTGTTAAGGATTGCTCCCCCGCAGAAAAAACTGTTGGAACTGGCTAGAAGGAGAGCTGCCATGAAAGGCCATTCCTCAGGATTAGTGGGGGTACCTCCAGCGATGCGAAATGTAATGCTGGTAATGTTTCCATATCCTGGACAGTGAAAGAGAAAATATTATACAGTAGCGGCCAAAATATAAGGGTAGGCGAGATCGAGTTATCTGAAACTTTAATTTCATAAAAAGTCCAAATTACACATTATTGAAATTTTGCACGTATGTTCATGTATGAAATTTCAAAACATTTGGACAAATATTCTATAAATGGTTCCATATTTCACCTCTGTTAAATTGCCCTTTTAAAGTTTAGGGATTAATAGTTAATTATCCACCTAGTTCTAATTAAGTGTTGTTTGATATTGGATATCAATTGAAACTGTCCCATAGAGCAACTTAAGTCTCCGTGTTCTTTTAGGTATAATCTTAACTTGAGGAACTTGAGGTATATTAAATGAATTCTATGATACTGACTAATAATTGTAAAGATTGGTTAAAGCTTTTAGGAAAGAAACACAAATTGGGTTCCTTAATGATTGTAATCTGATTTAAGTTGAAAGAGTACAAAGTTCTAAGACTTACGCACAAGTCTTTAAAATAAACACAACACAAGTTTTAAATAACTAGGGGATTGAGAAGCCATCTCAAGACTCCCTTTTGGGGTCGAAGCCAAGTTCCTACCGGGATCAGGACCGACCCATCTTTCGTTAGACTATCGCGAGCTATGAATGGGTCAGCTAGATTAACTGTTTATAAAGGCTGGATAGGAGGGTTCAACCTTCCAGTGAGTGAATACACTTCTGTTAAGGTACTGATAGTACTTTCCAAAGATGTTTTTCTACTCACTGCAGATAGAAATAACACACAATGCATTATTTGAATTTAACACGCTAGTGTTAATGGTTTTCTATAGCAATAGCTAGCATATTCGTCGAATAGCTTTACATCGATAGCTCTTAAGTGAAACCTGATTTTCTAATAAACATCCAATTTAATTATACTATTTCTGAATCTATTGTTAACTTAATACATGATCAAAAATGTTACAAGTTTCCTAACTATTAATTAAGTATATAAATTAGAATAATTGAAGTACTTACTTAATAGTTACAAAGTTCATGAAGTTATATAACTGAGTACCATTTATAAAGTTATATAACTGAGTTACAAGTTATAGTTCTGAGGTTACAAGTTATATTAGAAGCTTACAGGCATCCCCCGCTTTAGTTACCAAATCACGACTCAGTTTAGTTACTAAACTGTAACTAAAGCGAATAAAAGTAACAAGAAATTTATAATTGTCACTTTATATCCCTCATTTTTTATGAGTTATAGAAAGAAAATTTATGTAAGAGTTATTAGAGTTCTACGTATATAAGCATATTATTAATAATATACAGTCGATCTTTCATTTTTTGTGACTGTGATGAAAATGTTTAAAGTCATTCATTTATATAAGGTTTTAAAATTCATCGATAGCTTAACTCTCACTCAGTATAGGTAGGTATAGATACTTTGATTTCTATAATTATTGTGCTACATCTAACAAACAGCAATTCTATGCTGTTTGTAAAATTTTATGTCTACTACCAAATGTTTTTGGTAGTAGGGTACTAAGTTCCAAGTTATTGGTTGGTTCTACAATTTCGGACACGTTAGAAAAGAAAATATTATAATTATTATTTAACTTCTATTCTAATTGGTATCATGGATACCAATTGAAATAAAAGTTAAATAATGATCATTATATATATAGAGAGATTTTAACGTGTTCGAAAATATAGAACCATGCAATAACACGGAACTAGCCCTAAAATAGGACATGTTGAATTTCTGAACCAATTGCTTCTAATAACCTTATCTGGATTATAATTTTTTTTTAGTTACCGTGAAATAATCACAAAAAATGGTCTCCGTTTTCTGTGTCTACGAACGGTTCATATTTTGAATCATGACTCGAAATAAGTAACCACTTTTACTAAAGTGAGTTGTACTTAAAGTGAGGCCTGCCTGTATATCAAAAGCTACTCGTTTATAATTATATTCGAGCGCCGAGCGAGAAAAACATGGTCATAAATTTAAATCGCATTTCCTCCTAGTGAACAGTTGTGCAAGATTAAAAAGATTATGCCTGATTAAATGATTATCAAAATTATAGAAATTGAAATATTAAGTATAGATATAAGTTCAGCGTATTAAACCTCAAACAATAAATTTAAATCTTCTATTCATCCTCAAGAAATGTCCATATTTTTATAAATTTGTTGTGTTTCTTCCCTGAGTACAGTCTTCAATTATTATCCAAACAATCTCAATTCAATTGAGGTCAGGGCTCTGTGAAGGCCAGCTCATTTGAACAATTTCTTCATCTTCTAATAGGGTCCTAACTTTTTATCTGAGTAGTAGGGTATGTTGTCCTTCTTGAAACTTGGTGGTTGAGGGTCAGCTGCTTGTAGATAGGAGAGAGTATATTGACGAAATATCTGTTTTATACTTCTGCAATAACTCCTCCGTGAAGACGAACAATGGGACCCAATCATCAAACTCCCAACTCCGATCGTAACTGTTTTCTTGACGCAGTTCAGAGTTAACCTTTTCCCTACTTGGCAAAACCTTTCAAACGTAGCCATCACAAACTTTGAAATATTTTCGGATATCTCTTTCGTCAGGTTAACCTTTCCCCTACATAACAAAACACAATTAACACTCTCCGGTTCTTTTTAGAGATTAAAAGATTCGATGTAGGGACGAATGATTGCAATCCAACTTTTTGAATTCGAAGTGAAAAGGTAGACCAGAAAAACCGTATCACCAGACATGAAACCTATATCTCACGAAAAATTTGACCAGAAGTGTTAAAACTATTTTGCAAGCTTCTTTGAAGAGTTGCATGATCCTCTCTCGGCATTGCTTTGGGATGTCTACCATTCTTCAGTTTGGAATCGACAACTCCATACTGCTTCTTCTGAGGCTCAGTATGTTGCACGATCCTTTTAGACCTTCATATGGTAATAGAAATCTCTGACAACGATAATTGGAAACTGGACTCAGAGAAAAAACTCAACAAATGTGGAAAATTTTTGGCTACTTCTTGAGGATGGATGGAAGAAAGATTACTCCTTCATATTATGCAAAATTAATAGAATTTTGTGGCAAAAAATGTATTGAAGTGATATAGTAAAGAATTATTCACAACATAATAGGTAAATTGCCAATCCGTGAATATTTCAAAGTTTATGATGGCTTCTTAACTTTTGACCAGAGCTAAATTTATTGTTTGATGTGAAATATGGAAATATGGATAGAATATATTTCTAAATGTTTTGAAATTATATGAGAATACATATGAGCTCTATATGAAAGTACGTGCAAAATTTAAATAATGTGTGTTTTATAGTCTTTATGAAATTAAAGATTTAGAAAGCTTGTTCTTACCTACCCTTATATTTTGGCCTATACTGTACTTCAAATGGAGATTATTATTTATCTAGTTTTAAATTTGTTCAACGATTTCTATGCAATAGATAATCTATACAGTTAAGGGTTATTGGAAAGATTATTGGTTGTGTAAACCCTTTAGTGCACACTACATTATAAATTATTGTCGGTTGCTCTAACTCTTCACACTTTATTTACAACGATTAATGGTTGTTTTAGCCTTAAATTTATAATGACAGTTGATAAGACACACCCTAGTTAGCAACATTACCTGCAGAGGGTGCAAGAGCATCGGTAGGACTCGGGGTGGTGGCAGGTGCTGAAATACAATAAAATGAATTAAAGTAACAATTAGATTATGTGTAGAATAAATTAAATCTATATATAAATATTTTCTTTTGATGGGTAAACTTTCACTTCATCTTCAACTCAACCTATGGTTATTCATTTAAATTCTCCTGATAATGAAATTCATTATCTTCAGGAAAAGTTTCTGATATTTTTCTTGTTGAGCTCGAAAAGAAGAGGTAATAAAAATTCTAGTAAAATTTATACACAAAGTAAGTACATGGAAGAACGGATAAAAATTGATTAAAGTATTCGAGGCCACTGTTAAGCTCAAAGAGGCTTCTATAGCGCAATCCTATGTAAATGAAAGTATTTATTGGCAAGATATATGAAGTATTTACAAAACTGTCATAAACTGTTTTCTAAGTTTAAGTTTAATCTATTGTATCCTACGGTTAATACAATAACACAAATGAATACTCAGTAGCATGAAATGAAATATTCAGAGATTATAGATATATTGTTTTAATTCAGGTAATGATTGAACTATGAACATTCTTCATGCTTTCAGGTAAAGCATTCCAAATAGTTAAACCCACAAATGATATACTTGATTGGTTTTTAGTTTTATGAAACAAGGGACAATTATATTCGAACTAAGTCGAGTTACATACTGATGTGATCTGATTGAATTGAAAAGAATTAAATAAATCACAATTTCCATTATGATTAATCCTCCTAATCATTCTGACTCAGACTGGATATATGTAAGGTCACCCAATTTTATAATAGAAAGCTCCTTGAAAAGGGGAGGAGAGTGTGCATTTGCTTTTGATTTGCATATTGTTCTACCAGAACCTTTTCAATTTTGAAAAGTTTTATTTGATTAAATACTATTGGAGGGTACAAAACATATATTCAAAACAAGAAATAAGGACCCCAATTGTCGTAGGGCCCAATTGTCGGTCCACGCACTCGTATAGTGATGTATCTCTCTCATCACACTAACAGTCTCTCTCATCATAATAACAGTCTCTTTCATCTCACTCACAGTATCTCTCATCATACCTACAAACTCCCTGAGCCCTGCATCTAGATTCAAACACTTTACTACACTCCTCACACTTACACACTAGATCAATCACAAAACAATCATTCTCACAGGCATACACTCATTCACTCCCCACACATTATACTTATTCCCTCACTGCTTCTTCCACTTATCCAAATGTTCCATTCTTCCTGTCACAAGCCTCTTCCATTACACACAATAATTTTCTAATCTCTCCACATCACATCAGTTAATCTCACTCTCCTACAACAATCTTTTCCAGTACCATACAGTCATTCTCTTTCATCCCTTCATTTTTTTCAAGTCCCTCTGACCATTCTAACAGAAAAGCTTTAACCAGTTTCTCATTCCGCATGAGTAATAATGTCCTATTCGTTTTAACACTGTCTTCTCAATCTTCCATCTCGCACTCTTCACATTTAAAATCATTCTGATATCAGACATATTCTCTTGACCCAGCTTGCATTTGTGGACACGGCTATCTGATTTTGTTGCTCCAGACGTACCAGTAGCATTTTCCTATCCATTTTTGTAGTTTGCTTGTGTCTTTTACATACAACATTCTTGCAAAACAATCTTACTGCAGTCCGGTTTCGACACACGTCTCTCCAAATCTCGCCTTGTGCTCTCATTGATATCTTCGACCTTTTCCAGTTTTCAACCATCCATTTACCTTCCACTATATCACACCAGCCTGCAAACTACCAAGTACTCTCACATTTTCGCCATCTTTCATGGCAAATTCAAGCACCTAATTTTTCGCGTCATTGTTGCTTTCTTATTTCATAACCTTCTTTACCACGTTCATTCCCTCGTACAATTCTCAACTAATATCAACAATCGTCGTGTCACCTGTGAACTGACTGTTCCTCATTCTAACAATCACTACCTCGGCACCACACCTCTCACAAACTTTCATACCAAAAAATGATCCCTCAGCACCCATCTCCACGTCACCCCGTCCTCCTCTTGTCTGTTTTCTTCTGCCTGTCTCATCACCGCCTGGTAGTATACATTGGAACAGTACCAGAGATGTAGTGAAACCTTCTCTGTTGCCTCTTTCAGGCTTCGAACTCTCACTATTTCTCTCTTTAACTCAAACCTCGTATTCAGTGCACTCATGCAGATCTTTCAGCATCTCTAAAACCCTACCCTTGGCCCAACCATATCTACTCCATCCGTACCAATATTGGCTGTGGATTTGCCTTTCATGGAGTCTGCTTGATTTTCGTCCATCACGTTCATACATTCCGACCACCACGCAGTCTAAAGCGGGCCATTCACGGTCAGTCAGGCTTTAAGGAATTCCTTCAGGCGCTGAATGAGGACGTCCACTAACGATCAGTCTTTCCATCAGTGCATGCAGGTCACTGCAGGATAGACTAACGTGGTGTTCAAGATGGTGTATGGTCATAAGCCCCCGAGCACGAACCCCTCTTTTTTAATATTTATATAATATGAATAAATTAAAATTGCTTTGAATCTCTCAGAATAAATGGTAATGCACACTTCGTGACTATTTCACGAACAGGAGGAGGGGCTCCTGTCCTACATCTGACCATAGAAATAGCGTCCTCCATTTGTGATAATTGGGATTAGGGCTTGTTACGGCGCATTCTTCTCTAAAGAAACTAAGAACGACTAAATAAATCAAAGTCTTTCAATGCTAAATCAGTGTCAACACGCGACTATACTGATCACTGACCTGATCGCTCACCATTCACGGTCAGTTTTCCCTTCAGAGCACATAAACCCCGCCTCAAAAATCAAACATCACCTGATTTCATCCGGTCAACTGACAGTCGGACTGACAGGCCTCAAATACCCCCATTCACGATAAGTTTAACCAAACCTCAAGGATTTCCTTCAGGCAAAACTGATCGTCAATGGCCCGCTTAAATCTCATCACACTTACAATCTCTCTCATAACATTTACAGTCTCTCCCATCACACCTACAGTTTTTGACATCACACTTACAGTATTTTTCATCACATTTGCAGTCTTTTTCATCACCCCAATCGCCACAGTCGTTGTCTCCATCACATTCCCAGGTGGATTTTATACATTTACGAGCATTACGGCAGTGGAAAGCGTCTTGATTACACCTGTCGCCTGTCGATAAAAGAATACTTATTAGTAGAGAATAATATCATCACGTAGGAAAATCTATTGTTCCGAACTTTAGTTTTCGAATCTTAGTATTTGTTGTTTACACTGCGACCAGCGATGATAAACTGAACATAAAATTTCAATTTCTTAAGTTTCTGGGTATGAAATTTACGATTTCTTATTACAGAAAATATTTCATATTCTCAACAGCAATAGGACGTGGCAAGGCCTTAACTGAGGATGAGAAATGTATCATAATGAAGGAATCTGCTAAATGTGAAACTCTCCTGATGCCATTGCTGCAAAAACTGGCCGCAATGTTGACACTGTGAAGAGATTTCAGAGAAATCCTTCTTCAAGAAAGAAACGAACTGATGCTGGAATATCAAAGACAGTGAATGGTAGGGATTTAATATTTCTCGTCAGCTTGGTAAAGGACCTGGACGAACGAGTAAGTCCATTTCGACTCAGCTGGGATTCCCCACGTTCCGAAATGGTGAAATCTACTCAGAATTCCATTCTTTGGACCATAAGTTCCGTGCGAGTCCCTCTTTAAATGCCCCCTCTTACTGAAAGGCACAAGAATTTAAGGATGGAATGGGCAAGAAAGTATCTGAAGATAGACATGAGTTTCGTTCTGTTCACAGACGAGACTCGTGCGACTCTTGATGGTATCATAGGGAGTAGACTTGTTGGTCTTATCAAAGTGCTAGAAGGAGTAAAAGTAACCTCTGCTGCGTATTTTAATCTCCTTAAGGAATCTTTGGAGCGATGGTTAGACGAGATAAATCTCTCACTGCTCCAGTTCTTCGTGTTTATGCATGGCAATACACCCAGACATACTTAGCCTCTTTGGGTATCTAAGGCGAAGAAAAGAGGACTTGGCCACCATCGTCCCCGATCTAAACCCGATTGAATACTTGTGGTCTATCATCAAATGAGATGTTTATACTAATGGACACCAACATGATTCTAAAGACTAAACAAGACTTGTGGGACGCTGTTAATACTGTAGCAAGAGCAATACAACCTGCCACCATCAAAAAGTTGACTGATTCCATGGTTAAGACTCTTTTTGATGTAATTTAATTACGTGGTGCCCATTTGGGTAAATAATGAATTTTTGAAGAAAATTGAATTAGTGGTTGCAAACATTTGCTAAATATATCCTAAGGATCTTTCACATTTTGTAGAAACTACTAACTTTTACAAAAAAAAAAAACGGTTTCAATTTTCGGATTCTATAGACAAAAATACATATAAAAAATAATTTGAATTAAATTTGGTGGGGGTCGTCAAATGGGAAAGATCCTATCCAAAATTTATCTTTATTATTTATAATTACTCAAAATTTTACTGCAACAAAGGTTATATTTAGCTGTTTTCACTGAAAAGCTATTACCACTGGCCAAATGAAATATACCGATTTATATATTCTATAATTTTTCATAATTATTAACGATTACTTTTGGTCTTGAATTTGTCAACAAAGTTAGCGTAAGGTATTACATCTTCTGATAAAAATGTTCACACCTCTATTTCCAGAAACTTGAGATATCGTTATTTTCATGCTCAAGCTATTATCGTTCGTCTCAGTGTAGTTGTCAATCGAAAAGTGCTCCTAGTTCATTTGGACATCTCTGTCATTATTGTGGATTATATTTAATATAGTAGATGAATTATGTTTATATATCTATACATATATATGCTATTCTATAAAGCATGCCTTAATGTGTCCGTGACCAGAAAATTCGTCCACGGAATATTCGGCAACGGAAAATTCGTCATCGGAAAATTTGTCCATAGAAAATTTATCCTCGGAAAATTCGTCCATTAAACGCAATATAATTAATTTAAATGGAACAAAATGCTATATTTCACAACTCATGATTGTTTAATGAGATATTAATATTGATAGATATATGATCATTTTAGTAATTTAATTTAAGATATGTATGGTGCCTTAGCGTTCTTAACACCTAAAGATGTTGTTGGCGTCAATGATGATTCATACGAGGATGTCAATTCATTTTTTAAACTACTTTGAAGTTACGTACATTGGAACCAATCGAGAAGACGAAACCCACGTGAAAACCTGTTATATCCAGTTGAATTTTGGAATGTTCAAGAAAAAGCATCCAAATATTTCGAAATTAATCTTGAGAAGGAAGAAGAGCTAATTTAAATTAAAAGCATTCAAATAAAGAGACGTGACACACACCGTAAAAGGGCAAAATATAGAGATATTGACAAACAAATATAAAGCTAGTACAGGCAGGCCTCGCTATAAGTACAACTCACTTCAGTAAAAGTGGTCCTTATTTCGAGTCATGATTCGAAATAAGAACCGTTCGAAAACTTAGAAAATGGAGACAATTTTCTGTGATTATTTCACGTAACTAAAATAATATCAAAATTATAATCCAGATGAGGTTATTAGAAACAATTGGTTCAGAAATTCAACATGTCCCATTTTATGATAAGTTCCGTGTTATCGCACGGTTCCATATTTTCGAACACGTAAAAATCTTTATATATTAATCATTATTTAACTTTTATTTCAATTGGTATCCATGATACCAATTAGAATAGAAGATAAATAATAATTATAATATTTTCTTTTCTGACGTGTCCGAAATTGTAGAACCAACCAATAACTTGGAACTTAGTACCATACGACCAAAAATATTTCATAGAGCACAAAATTGCTGTTTGTTAAATGTTGCACAATAATTATAGAAGTCTAAGTATCTATTAATTACTCACCTATACTGAGTGAGAGCTAAGCTATGGATGGATTTTAAAACATTTAATAAATGCACGACTATAAACTTTTTCATCACAGTCACAATCAATGAAAGACTGTATAGTGTATATTATTAATAATATGCTTGCATACGTTTTACTCTAATAATAAATTTTCTTTCTATAACTCATAGAAGATGAGGTCTAAATCAAGGAGTGACAATTATAAATTTCTTGTTACTTTCATTCACTTTAGTTACAGTTTGGTAACTAAACTGAGTTGTGATTAGGTAACTAAAGCGGGGGATGCCTGTATCGCAATACACTCCGAATGAAACAGCAAATTTTTTAACAAATATTGCCCATGTTTTGCATAAGAAACATTGCCCATGTTTTGCATAGCTGGAAAAGTCCAGCTATTCAATTTAAATATTTATTAAGATATTTTGTTTCTCTTTTTTTTTATTTATAAATAATAGATAATATATTAGTTACGTAGAATAAATACAACAGTTATAACAAACCAGTCATCTTACCAGATTTCATGCGACTGCAATTATCTTTTACATATATTGTTAACACTAAATATAGTCTTTCTTTCTATTCATAATTTAAGAAAACCGACGAACTTTTCGTGGACGAATTTTCCCAGCACCAATCTGTGTGTAGCACACCTAGCACTAATCTGACAGCACTCGTAGAAAAATATAAGTTTTAACCAGTTATAATAATTATTAAAGGTTTTATATCCCTACTTATAATACTTATCAGTTCACAAGAAACAAGGGGAGAGTTTACAGCAGATTTTACCTCAAGAAGCCTTGCCCTACCTAATCAATATTCATGCCACAAAAAACATTATAACTGATGATGTGGCTGCTACCTCTTCTTTTTTTCTACGAGCCTCGAATACCCAATTATCTTTAAGGGGTAGAACTTCACAAGCTTCTAGTGAAAACCTGTTCTGCATAGATGGCGTTTTTGTGTACAAGATCAAATACTGATTGACTTGGTTCACCTCACACGGAAATCTTCAAGACGCTGTTTTCAGCTCACCAAGGGATTCTCTCATGATATTAAAGGTTGAACCATCTGTATTTTGTGACGAATTGTCATCTGATGGAGGTCCTGAATTTATAACTTCTGCAACCCAACATTTCTTGAACAGTAGTTTCATTCCCATTTTTTCCATAAAATATAAGTCTCATCAACATGATGGAGTAGTTTGGAAACTAGAGATAAGGCTTTGATGTGCAGACCTCAATGCAGTCTCGAATATTAGTCAGAGTCCCTTCACCCCTTTATCAGAAGAAGATCAGGTTCGTTAATAAAACTGGATGTCATTTTCCAATTAATTGGATAAAACAGGCACAGTCATCGAAGTCCGGCAATTTATCAATATGTCGTTAAAGTTGATTGATCTGGGAGTGTCACAGTTCGAAACTGAAACTCTTCGAGAAAGTATTTACCATATTTATCCCTAAAATCTATAATTAAATCACAAAACATCACATTATGTTTCTCCTCTTGTGCTCTCTGTTTCAGAAGATAACTCATTTCAAGATTCCTCAAAGCAACAGAGAGAAGTCGCTCCCTTATCAGTCACACTTTTATGGAACGTAATAATATTACCTCACAAGCCCACCTTTGACTCTCCTCATATTATCTTCTGACCAATCAACAGATTTCGGCACCAAATATCTGCCCTCTGCAGGTAATTTCTAATCCATATATGACTGCTGACCGTAGTCCAACAGCTCCATATCCACCAAACATCTTCAAAACTGAAAAAGGCTCCATTTTGACCCTCTGATTACCAAGATAATTCTCTTTTAATCATTATATATATTATCTCATTGATGCCTCATGTTTTATTACCCATCGTATTTTTCTATTTATATTAGTATACCTCTTTTAGTTGATATATTACAGGCTTGGGGAGAACTAGAGTTCTTGTTCCGCACTTTGTTCTTGTAATTTCTTGTTCCGCACTTTAGTGCTCACATCTTAGTGTTTGATGTTTAGTTTATGTTGCAAAGTGCTCCTTGTTCATTTGGATATCTTTGCCACTATTGTGGATTATATTTTATAGTGGACATTTTATGTTTCATTATATATATATAACTATCCCATAAATTATGTCCTGATCCGTGTTATGACAATCACTTCTATATCATTATTTCCATTTTACAATTCTAGCTTATAATTTCATGTCTATTATATATTGAAGATAAATATCTTTGACATTAAAATGTCAACGTTACATTTACAATTAAAAAAAAGGTGACAAAATTAAATTATTCGAAAAATATTAAGTCTTAGAATAAACAATTAATATCAGTATTCGACCTCAGTATTTAACCTTAGTATTTTTATATTTCGATCTCTGTGTTTGATCATATATATTTTGGGTTGACAGACGTTTCGCCGACAGACGTTTGGTCGACAAGACGTTTCATCGACAGGACTTTTCGTCGACAAGACTTTTCGTCGACAAATTTTCGTAAATGGGATATTAACCATTTTCTAATGTTACAAAACATGTACTTGAACAGAATAATGTATTAAACGATCATATTACAAAATAGAATAATACTAAGGAAAATATATTTATATCGTTTTTCTACTTTAATACTGAACCAGAACTACTCGATAATACAAAATTATTTTAGTAATTTGAAAAATTGTATATGCAAATAATGAAATCATTGAGATCTAAAGGACTAAATCAAAACACAAAGAGCATTCTTAAAATTAATTCTTTGTCTATAAGTAGCCTCGTGTCACAACTGGCTCGCAAATCTTGCCGTGTTGGCTCGGGTAAAGGTGTCTTTTCGAGTCCTTTGAGAATATTAATAATGATACTTTGTTCTACAATATTATGTAATAAACTCATATTTTTCTCGGAGAGCATTTTTATTATTTATTTCTTACATGATCAAAATATGAAAATGGGATGCCGTTTCATTTTCGATTTCAAGCCAACTACTTGTTTCTTAAGAATCACTTTTTGGTAACAAAAAAACTAAAATATCGATTAACATTCAGCGGCGAGTTCAATTTTTATAAAATCGTGTAATTCAATCTAGGATTATCACTTTGTCGAACACTTGCAGTAGTCGGACAGTGGGCATTTAACTACTGATAATGGCTTGCCAATGACAAATCCGACGATATAAATCTTATTATTATGGAACGTAGATTATTGAGAAGAAACTGTTAAATTTTAAATATCACAAAATTAACTCGACCCAAAAGTATTGAATTACATTAAAATAATTTTTTATCATTGAGTAATTTTGGTTTAATATTATAGTAGAAAAACGATTGAAATGTATTTAATAATTTTCATCATAACCATTATTCCATTTTGTATTTTGATCGTTATTCTGTTAATGATTATGTTTCGTAACATTAGAGTTTGTTAATATCCCATTTACGAAAATTTGTCGACGAAACGTCTTGTCGACGAAACGTCTGCACACCATATTTTGCACTTCCATAATTCGATCGTAGTGTTTACGTAAGAGCACGAATTCGATTATAAATCCAGCTTTTAATCTTGCAGTCTTTAAATTACGGAAGGCATTTTTACCACTCAAAATCGAGAAAAATCCGGGTTCATTTGGTCTTCAGCAACCATATAAAACGGATTTAAGAATTCTTTACCCCGTTCAGTTCAGTCCCCAATCGATAAAGTGTAACGCGTGTGTCTGGATGAATCGATCCGCAAACACTTATTCTTGTTCAGTTTTGTTTAGTCTCTTATCGGTTATTGAGTGTGCATAAACTCTAAGTGTTCAACACTCCATCCGATTCAGTAGTTCTTATAATATTTGTGCTTCACTAATAATTAGAGCCCGGACTTTTAGGACCCATAAAAAAGGCATTTTAGGACCTAAAAAAAGGCATTTTAGGACCTAAAAAAAGGCATTTTAGGACCTAAAAAAGGCATTTAAGGACCTAAAAAAATGGCATTTTAGCACCTATCAAGGTATTTTAGGACCTAAATACAACATTTTAGGACTTATGCATACACTTTTAAGATTAATAAATAGGTATTTACAACGAATAAATCAGCATTTTGAAATATAAAATTGACAGCTTTTAGTCCGTTTAAATGAAAAAAAATGGTGAAAACAAATAAATAATTCATCCCTTTAAAATTCAATGAATCTAGTTTATAGTATATATATATTCAAATTTAACCTAAAAGTATTATAAAAAAATGAAACTAATTCCAATATTGAATTCGAAATTTGTATTTATAGCAAACCCTCGTAGTAGACAACCTCAGATTAAACAAATCATACATTAGATAATTTGACCAATTAAGATATTCTGAAATTGTTGTACAGCTAAAACCACTTAAAAGACAAAACACAATTTTTGTCGCCTGACAGTTTTTCTATTGTAAATATTACAAATATCCCTAGGTTGAATAGTTTATTAGTCACTATTTTGTGCATGGCAGAGTCTGTGCTAAAAAAATGATGCAAAGAATCACAGAAAACTAGATACAGTGGTGACTATACTAATTCTTGAAGTGATATAAGTAGTTTATTTGCATAATAATTCAGACAGATTTTGATTGAATTAAAACGTTCTATAAACTTGTCAAAATAACCCATCAACTTTACCGACTTACCAAATTATTTAATAATATAAAAAGCCCAAAATAAGACTTCGCATCATTTTAGGAGTTTATGATATTTTAGGACTTTATGACATTTTAAGGACTTTATGGCATTAATTGACACTATTGCATTTATTGACTTTATGGCATTTTATGGCATTTTAGGTCTTTATGGCATTTGTCCGGGCTCTACTAATAATGTACAACTAAGAAAATAAACACTTCATAATATAATCGTGTATTTACTAAAGACAGAAATAACTTTGTTCAAGTGTATTGCACCAGATAATCATTATATTAGATTTGTGATTATGTGTTTCATTTCCCACCAGTAATTAACATATTGAATTGTAAAAGCCTTGTTAAATTATAGATACAAAAAACAGGTAATAGAAGACTTTTAAAAGAAACTGCAGCATTAACTATTGCTAGATAATCCTTTCTAATAGCAAGCAGTTAATAGTAATATATACTATAAAATATTTTTGTCACACTTACAGTCTTTATTATTACTTCCATCGCCGCAATCGTTGTTGACTCCATCACATCTGTTGCTAGATGAAATACATCTACGTTTATTGGGACACTTGAAAGCGCCTCCAGAACACCTGTCACCTGATCAGAAAATAAATGTTAAAAATCGAAGTACATGATTATATAAGAATATAAATAGTTATTATATATTATTTATACTTAATACAGGGGGGCGTATAAGTTACAATAATAACAATAATAAAAAATATACATTTATTAAGACTAGTACAGTACCGGTTATTGAATCTAAATTATATTCGAATGCAAGCGTATATGGATACACAAATTTTGATTAAGCAAAAACAAAATATCAGAAAAGGCAAATATAAAAATTTGTTTTTTTAAATAATTAGTGTCAATATTATTGTAGCCCGTAGTCATGATACTGCCACAAATGATTTGTTTTTCCTTTAATACCTATAATGTTCTTAATGAAAAGTGTGACACACGGACGGACAGACGGACGCGGCTCTTATTATAGTATAGATGAAATATTTGCAAACAATGAAGAAAACATTAAAGTTTATCTAAATACTGTATCTATTCTACCCAATATATCATTAGATATCGCATGTACTGCATCAAATAATTTAACATTTAAAATGGTACCATACATGGTACCAATTATTACAACCCAGAGGAATTACAGGAGAATTTTTAAAGATGGAAGAACTCCTGATAATAGGTGCATAAGAGCATCAGACTTGCCGTGGAGCGGCAGACCGATATCCAATTAAACAAATGCTATTGTTTCATTATTAATTTATTACATATCATTTCTAATCATTGATACATCGTTCATTGAAACATAAGAAGCCGGAAATTTTGTGAACAATTGCTCCAGCTAGAAAAATTCACAATTTTATCTAAATATACTAACCAAGAAAACATGATTAATCAATAAATAATCACTAGGTAGACGCATCTAAAGCATACTTACAGTATCTCTCATCACTATTATTACCTGCAGTCATTCTCTCCATTACATCTAGAGCTGGATGGAATACAGTTACGTTTATTGAGACACCTGAAAGCGCCTCCGATACACCTGTTACCTGATTAGAAATTTAACAGTATTATTTGAAGTGCATGATAATAATTAATTATTGTTCATTAATGTATGATAGAACCACATCCTTGCTAGCAATAATAATTGTTATCTCTGATATCATTACATCACATTTCAAATCTTCGATCAGTGACGCCGGTGACGTTAGACATTTGAAGAATGTACAATATGTACATTGTACAATACGGCGGAGCATTTTTTTTTACATTTTTTTGAATTCGTATATTAAATATCACCAAAATAATTGGAAAATATAGAATTTAGCTATTACAATATACAATAACAAAAAATGAAGCCTAGGATTAGAAACTAAAAAGTGGAAAAATAGGACCTTTATATATCAAATTTTACTTATTACATGTGCTATATGTCAATAATAAAAATTTCACATAAAACATAAAATGGTGTTTTTTCATATTTTTCGAATTATCAAGTCTTTTGTGGTGCATTAAAAAATTGACTGAGGGATCTAAGATTTACCACACAGTATCACGTCATGAAGTATCCGTAGATTCTTGTTCTTGGTCAGGTACAGAACTGCTAATCTAAGTGATGCATTCGTCTGCAGAAGTGGACGAAAATATGTTCACTTGATGAACTTAAACCTCTAGAGAAAACATTTATGAAAAAAATGAAAGTTTATGTTCTTGTACTGTTTGATGCGACTTCTAAACCGTATTCTGTTAGACTGTTGGTATAATTTAATATGCAAAAAAAAGATAAATATGAAACAATGATGTTAGGCGAAGATTCAAGTGCAATGAAGTTCATTTTCCAAATGTTCCTGACTTGGCATTGGTGAAGCTAAAGGATTTAAAAATGATATTATATGATATTATATATATAACTAAGTGTGGGGCAACAGAAAAGAGATAATTAGAACAATTAAAAAAAAAAATTCTAGTCAACAGCGTATATGTGGTTGCATTCTTGTTAGTTTCATTTTATAAAGAAATATCTTTAATAAAAATAGATTTTTTGGTTTTCATATTTGCCCATAGTAAATGGAATATCTATCTTTCTGTGTAAAAAATAATTGTTGGTTCTGACTACAGTTCCCTGGCATGCGATTCTAATTGTTTTTGAACAAACTTGAAGAAATCATTAGGTGGTTCATTTGTGGTGATTTTAATTTAATTATTCCTAAAGTGGATAGTAGAGTTTCTCTCCTTGGATCCCGATCCATCATTACCTATTTGCGTAACTCGGGATAAATAAATCCGTTTCGAGAAATACCGGGATGAATATATAAATATTTTCCTTTATTTTTTTTTCAAGATACTCGATATACATAGTGATGGTATATGTATAATTCCTGATTAGTTATTAAAATTATTTAGTAAATTGTAGATAGAAGTAAATGACATAAATTCAAATATTATAAATTATAATTTAGCCACGAATTACAACTTATTTTTATCAATAGGGTAATTTTTTCTATTTTCCCATTGATAACAAAATATAATTCTTAACTATCTATATTTTATCATTTAAAAACATTAAGTTATTATCGAAGACTAAGGTTAAGCAAATATTATCGGTCATTTAGTATAATAACCATAACAAATTTTTAATTTAACAATTTATTTAGGTATAATAGAAAGATTGAATTAAAAAAGGTTGACTTAAACCTAATTTTATAGTGACCAGAAAATTCGGCGTTGTAAAATTCGCCGTGAGGAATAACTAATATAGAACTAGATAAAAATAATATATAAATAATAATATATAACTAAGTAAAAATATATTTCTAATTATTCCTAGTATGTGGAACAAATAATATATATAATTTTAAAATAAACAAGACATAACACCCCGGGTGATATTCACCAGGGAGAGCTGCGACTATGACAAATCTGTCTGGGACACAGAAAAATCACGCAGTCAATGAAAATGTAGTAATACAGTTTCCTCCCCTCTGAAGTGATCATATAAAGCTACCATTAGAAGTTTGTTTCAATCGAATCAGTTCATTAATGGAGATGAAGAATCAACTATAGTATGTGCCAGCAGCTGCAAAACAGGTCAATACATATTTAAATTTTTTGACTATTATATGACGATTGCACTAGAAAAATTCTGCTTGCTAGAAATATTAGTGAATGCACCGGGCTACCTGATGATTTTCTTTCAGCGAATAGATTTATTATTGAAAGGAAAATCAACTTTAGTGTCAGTATCGGATAAAATTACAAATCCATACGTAAATATTTTTTCATCCAATTTTTAACATTCAATTTTTTTTAATTCTATTTAAAATCTCCAACAACAATCACGGTTTGCAGCAATAAATAGTATCCATTTATACCACAGATTTATGCTCCAACATGGTAGTTAATTTACATGCCTTTTTAAAATCATACAAGCAATCGAATGAATAATTGGCAAGTCAGGTTTGGCGGCAAACTAACGAAGTAAATTATCAAATCTGAGAAATCACAACACTCCTCTACCCAATACGGAAAACTCCTGAGAATTGCACCTAATCCAGAAATTTTGCAAAATCCTGAGAATTGCACCCAAATTCGGAAATTGTGCAAAATCCTGAGAATTGTGCAAAATCCTGAGAATTGCACCCAATCCAGAAATTGTGCAAAATCCTGAGAATCGCACCTAATCCAGAAATTATGAAAAATCCTGAGACTTGAACCCAACCTGGAAATTGTGCACAATCATGAGAATTGCATCCAATACGGAAATTGTTCAAAATTCTGAAAATTGCACCCAATTCGCAGAAAATTGGACACAATCATTACACTTGTTCATAATCTTTAATCCCTCTTCCCAAAAGAGATTAAAGTAGTCTGGTGTATAGTAAATACACCAGACTACCAATTAATTATTGTTTCAAGCAAATTGAATCATTATTGAAGAAGAAGCAATTTAGTGGTACCATCAGACGAGATTACACGTCCTTACAAAATTCTAATTTTGACTATTAAAAATTTATTTTTCATAATTCTATTCTCTAGAAATTGTGATAATACACCGGGCTACCTATTAAAGCTTGTTTGAAGTAAATCGATTCATTATTGAAAGAGAAGAAGCAAAACAAAAATTTTAGTGACAAAATCGGACGACATTTACATGTCCATACGATAATATTTTTTCAAATTTTGATATAATTTTATTTTTCAAATTCTGTTTCCTAGAAAGTGTTGTGAATAAGTCAGGTTATCATTTGAAATTTGTTTCAATCAAATCGGTTGACTGTTGAAAGAGTAGTCACGATTCCTTCAAAATCAATCCTTAATTATAGGCGAATTTTCCAATTGCGAAAATTCCAGTGGCAAAAATTCTGATGCGATTATTTCAACGGAGAAAAATCCAAGAACCAGTTCATATAACCTTATTAGATGTACCAACCCCACTTGTTCCTTACATGTCATTGATAGAACCCATCGTAGTTAGAACACTATTTTTTCTTCAATATCAGAACATATAGGTATAGAATTAGGTATATTGTATTAGTAGTGTGCAAATTGTACCACGCAACACTAACTCACAGTTTTTTTTACATCCTGGGATGAACACAAATTTTATCCCGGAATCCCGGGACAAGCAAAACTGGCAAATATAAGAAACCCTAGGCGCCTAGTGGATAGTGATAGAGATTTTATTTATCTCTTAGCATCATATTCTTATTAGCCTATTGTAACCAAACCAATTCACTTTGAATGGTATATTTTCTCGCAGGAAATGGGCAATAGGACACCTTGAATTATTGTATAATACCTTGTGATGTTTCTGACCACTTATCATATCACCACAGCACTTTTATAACTTATCCCTATTATTTTAAAATATTCAACTCCAGCAATTAACCGTTGTGTCTTCTTAATTCGATTACAGTTTTCGACCAACTATAAATCGTAATTCCAAAATTTGATTATACAGTTCTCTTTTCAAATTCATTATATGCATAGTTTTATAATAATTTAATATTATTAAGGTAAATAGACTAACAATCTTTTACATGATACTTACAGTCATTCTCATCACTATTGTTACCGCAGTCGTTGTATCCATTACATCTAGAGCTGGATCGAATACATTTAAGTTCATTGGAACACTTGAAAGCGCCTCCATTACATCCGTCACCTGATCAGGAAAATTATAATTATTCAAATTTAATGATAGTATGAAAATAGAAATGGTAATTAAAAATTATTTTTCTTTAACCATATTAACCTAGATCTCGAAAATTTACTCACCGACTTAGTCGCTGGAAACTCTTTATAAAAAAATTAACAAATCGACTTTTGGATATATATTTTTCATAAAAACCTTCATTTTATATTTACACATCCATTGTTAAACACATAAAATAGTCTACCGTATAAAATTATAATACTGTAAAAAGCAAAGATGAGAAACATGTTTCTTAGGTATTACAGTATGATCCATAATGAATGATACTAAAACAAAATTTCCTTAGAAATATTTACTCTCCGAATTTTGATCAAATTTTGATCATTTGTATAAAAATAGACTATTTTCGATATTCAATATTGTATGACCTCAATTGTATATTAGAAAATGGACCTAATTAATACGCAGCCAAAGCCAAAAATCCCCCTTCTACGGTCAACAAACATCATTTATCATCGCAAAGTAGGAAGAGTTCAGGAGCATAAAGAAGGACCAAAGGGCATTCAGAGAATAAAAATGGTTCGTCTTGAAACAGTTACCAAGCAAGCAGGTACATTGGCACTGCACCACTAATCTATATACAGGGTCGTGCAGCTAAATTGGGACTAACATAACTTTTTTAAAATTCGCTATTTTGAAAGGCAAATAATGATTAAATGTAATTTTTACTTGTATTTATTTGTTCGTTATTGTCTACAGAACAAAATCATTTTATGTGACTACCCTTTGCGTCAATAATTTGGGAGATTCTCGAGCGAAACCGAGAACTACTCCTTTTTAAATCCTCGGGGTCAAGATTACGAAATGCCAGATGAATGGCGGCCTTCAGAGAGTTGACACTTGGATGTGAAGTTACGTTAGACTCTCCCTCAATGACGCCAAACAGCCAATAGTCACAAACATTCTGATCTGGGGAACTGCTGGGCCAAATATCCTTCGGGACCATCAAAGGAAGATTCTCCTGCAGGAAATCCTGAACTTTCTTTGCTCCATGCGCGGGGGCAGAGTCTTGAACGAGCATCACTTTGAAGGGGTCGTAGTTCCTACGTATCTACGGCATCAAAACATCTTTCAGAATTTTTAAGTACTCCGCTGTGTTGATTTTAAGACCCGCTTCGATGAAATGAGGAGGCATCACCTTACCATCACTTGCGACGGCTGCAAAAACCATCACAGAAGCGGGATTTTTGCTCTGCATCACAGGAGGAACTTCTGAACAATCGGAGGCAACTACCCGAGTGTTCTGGCAATTTGCAACCTCATCAAATACGCGGACATGTTCTCCTTTGTGTTTCAGATGGTTCAGAAGCTTTGGGCATCTTTCAGCTCTGAGGGCTCTGTAGCGGGTAGTTAGGAGGTTACGAACTCTCCTTACGTATGAATTCATACCAAGGTCTTCCTTGACTGCCCTACTGATGGTGCTACGACTCACGCTGCGCTTTTGAGCCAGTTTTGACATCGGCTGGCTTGGGTCTGACTTCAACGTCCATTTCAGCCCAGCAAGGAATGTTTTGGTTCTCTTTCGATCACTGCGGGGACTGTGTCGACTTCTCTGAACCTTACCCTCGGCATCAAAAGCAGCAACAACTCGATAAACAGTCGATTTCACATAGCCAGTGCTCTTAATAATGTCTGAAACAGAGTTCCCGGCGCGTCTCATTTCACATATGGTCGTTCTTCGCGCTAATTCCGCCATATTTTAGCGAAATATGCTAGATCTTAATCTGAAATATTATAGCAGAGGGCTTAAAGATTGTCTGTAAAAAAGAATTAAGTGCTAGGTTAGAAATTACGGAAGATATGTGCTGTTAAAGTTAGTCTCAATTTAGCTGCACGACCTTGTACACTGTTATCGAATTAAAAAAAAAACACATGGTGAAGAAGTGATGGCTTGGGTGGGGATTGTGGACGGGAAGATCTTCCTTGTTGTTTGGTTCGAGAGATCCGTAAATCCAATTGTATACCTGGAGAAAGTCCTTATAATATTATGTGGAATTCTGTTAAGAATTTGGCATCAAGTCGTCAATATTGGCTTCAGCAAGATGGCGTCAGCTGCCATGTGACTGCCGAATGCCTTGCATTTCTGCATTCAAAATTTGATGAAAGGATAATTTCTCGCTGGACGAATCACCATTGGCACCCCTTATCCTCCGAAATTATCACCTCTTGACTTTACTTTCTGGTTGCAAGCTATCACACATGTCATCAGATGTGAACCACGCACTCTAACTAAACTCAAGACAATCGTGGACATTTTTCCTGTGAACATGAGCGAGGAAGATATTCGCAAAATGGTGCGTCATACGAAGAAATGAGCCGAACTGTGTTGAGATCAACAATAAGGAAATTTTGAATATTTGCTGAAAAAACATATATGTCCAAACATTGGCAATCCATCAAACGACTTCTTCTATCAATTAATTGCTACTAACTATTTTTAAGGAATTTTTGTTTTAATATCATACTGTACTTTTATGTGGACGAGGATTTTGGCTACTCTGACCCTCACGGGTCTAGGACATCTCGTCCACGGACATTTCGTCAACGGACATTTCGTCCACGGACATTTCGTCCACGGACCTTTCGTCGAATTGTTTTATTTTGTATTTTAAAGTGTTTATGGGATATGTTTCGTATTATTTTTCACTATTATATTAATAGCCAGGAGTAAATATACCATGATATAATAGTGACCATACCATAATATAATAGCAGAAAATTTTCAGATGATCACGTCAAAAATGTTTGTAATATTTTGCATTCGCATTAATTTATGAGGTATGAGTATCTAAAATTTAAAACTGAAATAACAGGGTACTAACAAAAATAGATGTGTGGATATCGAAAAATTGAAGTAATTACAATAGAGGTAAATATTAATTATTATTTATGTTTTATTATGACTAAATAGGTTCCAATATCTAGCCAATTCTTTTATATCACTTGTTTAGTAGATTATTATATACAGCGTGACACAAAAAAAGAGGGATGGAAGTAAGCGCTTATAACTCAAAAAGTAGTACACTTAGAAAAATAAAATGAAGAACGCATTATAGAGTATATTTGCAAGATTTATTTAGTCTATAACAAAAGCTCAAAACTTCGCATATAGAGTCCAATCAATGTTGCAGAATATATATAATTAATATATAAAATAAACATCATGAATATAATACAAAATAAACCAATTCGAGGACAAATAGTCCGTGGACGAAATGTCCGTGCACGGACTCTCACACTTCACGTAGGAGGGAACTCTGACAGACACCTAATAGGGGAGAACCGGGTGAGTTCGTACATTTTTCCTTTCAAGGCTTATAGAATCTTAACTATTCGGGATACAAGTTCGTTCTAACTCACAATCGATTCCATAGGTATTCATTTGCTTATAACTACAAACTAAATTATTTAAAACCTTATGGTTCTCTCTTACTATCGATTTTAATGAGCTATATTTGTGTGTACGAACTCACACGGAAGTGCGGGTGAGTTCGTACATGCAGAGTATCACTCCGTACAGTACTAAACAAAGGGGGAAAAAGTAATATTCAGTAAGAATTTCATTTATTTTAAAGCAAATATTATAAAACCCTTGAATGTCGTATCTTTACTATTGACTAAAGCCCTTTTGAGATAACAAAAAATCACAGAAGGTTTCATCACCGATGTCTCCCGAACTAGATTATAGAGCGTCAATTCCCATCGTGAGCCTACGCTTTGTCACTGGTGAATTTGAGTTTTTCTTTCTTGAAATTTGTTTCTCTCTCAGTAACTCTTTTTCTTTGGTATCAGTTGTTATCATTCACCTGCTTGGTTATCTGCCTGTGCTGTTGCTCTTTCTAGGAGGAGCCTTTGTGAATGGACGAATGTTTTCAGAAGATGTTATTACAACTGAAGTATTCAATCTAGAGGGGCCTCGATCCTGATTGTGGCTCGGTGGATGGTGAAGTAGGAGCAGGATCGGTGAATGATGAAGTAGAAGAAGCCTCGGTGGCAAGTGAAGTAAGATAAGACTCGGTGGATGGTGAAGTAGGAGCAGGCTCGGGGGATGGTGAAGTAAGATCGGGCTCGATGGATGGTGAAATAGGAGAAGGCTCTGTGAATGGTGAAGCAGGAGCAGGCTCGGTGGATGGTGAGTAGGAGCAGGCTCGGTGGATGGTGAAGCAGGAGAAGGTTCAGTGGATGGTGAAGTAGGAGAAGGCTCGGTGGGTGTGAAGCAGGAGAAGCCTCGGTGGCGGGTGAAGTAGGAGCAGGCTCGGGGGATTGTGAAGCAAGATCATGCTCGATGGATTGTGAAGTAGGAGAAGGCTCGGTGGATGGTGAAGCAGGAGCGGGCTCGGTGGATGGTGAGAAGGAGCAAGATCGGTGAATGGTGAAACAGGAGCTGACTTTGTGAAAGGTGAAGTAGGTGAAGGCTGGGTGGATGGTAAAGTAGGAGAAGACTCGGTGGATGGTGAAGTAGGAGAAGGCTCGGTGGATGGTGAAGCAGGAGCAGGCTTGGTGGATGGTGAAGCAGGAGCACGCTCGGTAGAAGGTGATTCGTGAAGTATTAGCAGGCTCGGTGGATGGCGCATTTTCTACTTGGTTGCGATGATAATGATGTGAACTATTCTCAGCATATTCTGGAAAAGCGCCGTCCTTTAGTACTTCGCTGGTTAAAACTTTCTTTTTAATTTATATGCTCATAAATTTTTTTGAACCATTTTGGATCTCTTTGTGGAATCTGACAACGTCGTCGGAGGAACATTATACAATTTAGCAGCTTTACGTACTGATTTTACATTTTTGCAGACGTTATATGCCTGTTAAACATCACAGGAAGAATACTGATTCGTTCTTTTACGTGTATAAACTCGAGACATATATTAAAATAAATATAAAGGTGAATTCGTACATAATGGGGTGAATCCATACAGAGGAGGATGTGCCCGTACATATTTGTACGATACGTGCGCGGACAGAATGCCTACGGACAGAATGCCTACGGACAAAATGCCTACGGACAAAATGCCTAACGGACAAAATGCCTAACGGACAAAATGCCTAATGGACAAAACGCTTAACGGACAAAATGCCTAAAATGCATTAATACTTATTTCAAATATAGAAGTTGTGGACAAATATTTAAAATAAGTTAGACCAAACGGAAACGAAGAGTTTTGTGTCAGAAATAGTTTATTAAATCACTTTCCCATTGAATTTGAACATTTGTAATCAGCGTGCTTAGTGTAAACACTCTCTTATATCATTTCACTGTGTTTGTGATTTATCACTAAAGTGGTTGCACTTTGCTCTATTTATCAAATCGCTCTAAAAAATTAATCTTCCTACATCTTGCCATTTTTATTGGATATCTACAGGGTGTCCGGCACTTTTGTTGCCAAACTGTAACTTAAGGTTGCATTCGTAGAAAATAAACACTTTTTATTCTATGAAGGAATGGTCTAAAATGCTTAGTTAAAGAGTTACAAGGTTAGGAATGTAGTATCTGTACCATTTATTATTATTATTTAACGTCATTTTTTTAATGTTGCGATAAGAAACAAAACATTTTTAACAGTAATTATTAGGAGCACAAGTGACTTAATCTTAAATTAGGTTACATATTTACAAAATGTGTTCAAACTGCCGCCAAATTAATTAATTAATTTGATTATACAGGACACCCTGTATAATCAAAATCATCTTCTTCTATGTATTATCACTTTTTTGAAGATATCTATAATCATCTTATTCTATTTTGATTTTTTTTAAATATTGTTTATTCTTTTAGATAACTATAATCATCTTGAATCTATAGTGATGTTTATAGTTGCTTTTTAAATTATAAAGCAAGTTAAATAATTACAATGTTTATATAAGTTAGTTCTGACATGCAATTGATGATTATAGATATCTTTAAAATATCATAATAGAAGAAGATGATTATAGATATCCAATAAAAATGGCAAGATGTAGGAAGATTATTTTTAGAGCGATTATTACAATGTTTATATAAATTAGATCTGACATGCAATTAACTACTCTGGTTATATAAAAAAAATGCCGCCGATATTTGTTTTATTCAACTACCTTTATAGTAAGTATTAGAATTTCCGATGGAATAAATACAATATTCTTTATAAGATGTCACTGGGACGTAGTATACATTTTTTTAATGTTTTACATTGATTTTTAAAAATATTATTTGATTTTCAATTATGGCATTACGACATTACAATATAATGTATTATGCTCTTTATTTACCTATAATTAATCCATTACAGATATCACTTCAATGTTTTCTATTCGGCCCTTTTATTTAAATATGGAGTTAATTCTTTTATTCACTTGGCAGCATTATTTTACGTCATTATTTTACAATTTATATTTTCTTTATTCATATATTTTGTACATTAGGCATTTTGTCCGTTAGGCCTTTTGTCCGGTAGGCATTTTGTCCTTTAGGCATTTTGTTCATTAGGCATTTTGTTCATTAGGCATTCTGTTCATTAGGCATTCTGTCCGTTAGGCATTCTGTCCGTTAGGCATTCTGTCCGTTAGGCATTTTGTCCGTAGGCATTCTGTCCTATACGATGGCACCCAACACCGCAATTTTATTTTCAAAATGGTGTACATCAGATATTAATGAGTTTTAACTAAATATTAACGTTTGCATACATAGAGAATATCCTAATGAATACTAGTATTCGATATAAAGTTTTTAGATAGTAAATTGTAATTGCTATGGCTTAGCTATAAAGTAGTGAGAAAATAACATTTTAGTGCTGAATAAATATGATCTCTCACCGAAGGAACATACTTCACCGTCATGCGTTGAAACTTGTTTCAAACTGCTTGTTATTATAATGTATAGGATCACTCAAATTTCAACGGGAAAGAACCAGGTGTTGAGTTATGGCCCTGTACGGTTTCACACGCTGAACAAACTCACCCGGTTCTCCCCTATATTCAAATAACTGCTCATGATATAAACACCTTATCATTTAGAACCATTGCTATTGTGGATTCGTGTGAAATTAACTGAAAAGGTAATAATTATGAAAAGACAGCATCCAAATAAGTTTATAATTAAATTTATAATAATATTATTTTTCCATGGGAGCAGGTTGCCCGAACTAACCGCTAAGTAACTTAGGTTAACCCTAATGAGTTTGACTATGTGTCAAAAAAAAACACATGTCTTATTTATAAACCTACGGTACTGTATATTTTACAAGTTGTTAGTATATATACTAAACTAATATGTACCAAATTTCAAGTGAAAATATTTAACATATAATGAGAATTATATACATATGTATATGTATAAGACATTGGCAACTGAGAAGGCAGAGCAGTGATTGAGTGGAGTTTTTTCCATGAAAATGTGGACGAAAGTGTGTTGAGTGGTTAGCTAGCTGAATTTCTCACAAATTTTCCAATTCTACTTTACTATACGAGGTTTGAGTTTTATTGGGGCCAGCGCGCAGTAACCAACAAACTTAAATAACGTATGCACGTGAAACTTTCACATCACGTACCTAATATATGAAACTAGGTATTGCAGCTAAAATGTTAATGTTTATAATTTTCAGTAAATTTTAGTGGGACAATCCCATTAATTTCTAAAATTCACAATTTCGGACAACAACACAATCAACAGTTTTATACTAAATTTTTAGAATAAAATAATAATATACTTCACATAAATTTATTATATAAAGGTTTCGTTTACGAGCGCATTTCAATACACACAATACAAAATTATAATAAATAGCATGACAGTTGTCCGCATGGCAGTTTATCGTATGTCAGTTGTCTGTACACCATATAAACATCTTTCATTTATCATATTAAGAAGCCTTCAGTGATTTTATTGAAACAACTTTCACTAATTTGATCACTGATTTGATTAAGACAGCTTTCACTCTTTTCAGTTTGTCTTCACCGATTTGAGTCAAACATTACTTATTAGAAACAACCTTAATTGTTTTGGTTAAGACAATATTTTCTGAATTGAGTCAGCCTCTACTGATTCTATGGATTGAGTTACCTTTTGCTGATTTGATTGAAACACAATACATACTGATTTGACAGAAACAACTTTCACTATCGATTTAGTCAGCCTTTACTTATATTATTGAGACACTGATTTGAGTCAGCTCTCACTGATCTTATTGGAAACGGGTTTACAGATTTAATTGAGACAGCCTACCCTGATTTGAATGAAATAAATGTTTTGATTAAGCCTGCCTTGAGTGATTTGAGACTTCTTTCACTGCTTTGAGACAGCCTTACCTGATTTGAGACAGCCTCCATTTGGCCTTCATTTGGATTTGAGAAAATCTCTTGCTTCGTTATTTTTTAGTTAGTGCATTTTATATATGAGTAGGTTTATTAATATTGGCTATATTGTTCATTGTGCCCTTGAAACGAATTAGATGAGAAAGGTTCTCGAAATTTCTTGTTAAGATCTTCGAATTTATATATCGATTATCCATGAGTAAATATATATATATATTTTTTTGTGTTTTTCATAAACTCACAAAATTGTAATAATAGAAAATTGTTTTGAATCTCATTTTAACGGTCTCAATATGCATAACTGAATTATTTTAACTTGTTTCTAATACGAAAATTATATAAGATTGTGGGGTATATTGAAAAGAAAAAAGTATGAATATCTAAAGCTTGTCACTTCACTCAGCTAGTTTTCAGGAGATCCAGAAAAAATTCTTAGGAAAATCTAAATCAACTATCTCAGTTCTCTTAGTCACTTAGTGTAAAACTCTCCCAATGAGAAAAGTGACATGTAAATATATAACCAAGTATTATCCTTTATTTACAGTTCACTTAATCACTGATATCATCACAGTCGTTAGTATAAATACAACAAAATATTATTTATAACTTACTTTCCACTTCATCAATGTTAGCATCAGTCATGAAGACACTTGTATAGATACAAACAAGTCTTACCTATTACTTACAGTCCACCTCGTCACTGTTAACCTTAGTAACCTAGACACAGTTTCGGGCGCACCAGTTAACAATGACTAAGGTTCAATAGTATTAGTATTTTTCCACGAGGACTGGTGCGAGCGCACCAGTCCTCGTGGAAAAATTGACTTCTATTGTAAACCGTTTGGAGGCTGTCTTTTCATGACTCTTACTTTTTCATATAATTACATACGATTAGACATAAACGAAAGTGATGAATGATAAGCTACTCATATTATGAGTATTTATTCAAATATAGTAGGAGTATATATATCAGGGCTCTGCCCTGTGCCCATACAATTATACCGACACACTCTCAGACACCCCACCCAACACTTCACTACAAAAACATATACACACCACACTCACAGACAGAGCTATTTCCTCCTTCCCACCTAACTCCCTTTTAGGAGTTAGGCCTCCCCCTATTGATTCTAGTGAGGTCCACCTCTCGCGTCGTGACAGGGTAACCCTGTCTCGTCTCCGATGTGGACATCACCCTTCTCTCCCTTCTTACAAACACAGAATTGGGAGGGCGGACTCGGATCTGTGTCAGTACTGCTCCACGGATCCGGGGACAATCTCCCACATTCTCACACAATGTCCAACACTACAACAACATCGGACCACACACAATACACATTAACTGGAGCACCTATGGACCCGCCCTCAGGAAGTTATTGCCTTCCTGAGGGATATTGGGTTCACCTAGGCCCATACCCCCCACGCGTGTCTCGCTTGGCTTCTCCCGAGGCGCGTTCACTCGGTCGCTCCCTGAGGGTTTTGCTAAACAACAACAACAACAATAATACCGACAAAATATTTCTTTCTTACCTTTGATAGTTAATTAAATTTTAAATGGAAAAATATTCTTTGGCGTTTACTAATAATGGATTTGTAAATATCAAATGAAGGTTTTTATGATTATTTTTCGAAAAGTTAATTCGTTAAGATTTTATAAGAGCTACCTTTTGAGAGCCAGGTTAATTACTATAGGTTAAGACTGAGATACAAAAATTAATACACAACTCATGATTAGAATATAATTATTAATATAATTTATTCATTATTTTTAAAGAATTAGCTAATAAACTTATTACGACCAACACTTGTATTCTTATAATTTGTACCCCACCAAATCTTAATGAATATATTTCTAGTGATTTTACAAGTCTTATCTATTACTTACAGTTCACTTCATCACTGTTATCATCACAGTCACCACTGCCATCACATCTTTTGTTACTAGATGATATGCATTGTCCGTTACTGCATTTGAAACCATCACATATACCTGCAATTGGGAAAAAAAATATTAGGAATGAATTTAAAGGAATGCAATAAGATAAATCATTTTTTTTCAAAAAGATAGTAAGTGAGAATGGAAAATTAAGAAATTTGAAAAACAAATAAAATTGTTCTAAATTATAGAAATTATAAAATTATAGCTCTACTTTTTCTCATCTTTCATCACACTTACAGTCTTTTTCATCACTCCAGTCGCCGCAGTCGTTGTCTCCATTACATTTGTAATTGGATTCAATACATTTAAGCGCATCACTGCAGTAGAAAGCACCTCCAACACACTCGTCACCTGACCAGAAAGAAAGTTCATATACGAAGTAAAATTTTGTTTTAGAATAATAATATTACTGAAGTTACATTATTATTATTGGAATATTGGTAGCAGAGGAAAATATTCTTGGTATTGTCAGAATTCATTCACAATAATTTCGTATTTTATTTGTTCCTACTATTTCAGTATTAAACATTAGTATCTTCATAATTCGATCCCCAGTTTTCGACCATATTAGGTTTTTGTTGTTTTTAGTTTTACCACCGTTCGATGGGAGTATTTTCGAATTTGGAAGGAAATTAAGATGAAAATTTCCATCTCAATGTATTCATAATTTGCTTATACTATAATCTAAGTAGGGTCAAACGGACTATAAATAGTACACTTACAGTTTTTCTCGTCACTATTGTCACTGCAATCGCCAATATTTCCATCACATCTATAGCGAGATTGAATGCATTTATATTCATTGGAACACTTGAAACTGCCTCCATTACAGCTGTCACCTGATCAGGAAATAAATGTTAATATTCGATGTGATTGATAGTGTAAGAATATAAATGGTGTTATTTGTTGTTTAATATATGGTAGAACCACATTCTTTTTCGCAATAATAATTGCCATTTCGGACATTAGAACATCACATTTCAAATGATCGATCATTGATGCATCTGACGCTGGAGTCTAGGCTTATTTTCCGAGAACGAATTGGCTGAAACCAAATTTGCCGAAAACTAATTTGCCGAAACGGAATTTCCGAATACGTTTTTTCCGAATCCCAAATTTTCCGAAAGACGAATTTGTCGAAAATCAAATTTAATGTATTTAAAAATAACATTCTGTTGGACTTTAGTTTTCACCATTATATCTTATGCATAAAAAACTCATTTCTTATATGAGTTTGACATTACTATTGGTATATAAATATGTATTCCGCTAATTCTGTATCATTTTGCTAAATTCATATATCCAACTGCATGTATATAGTAAATATTAATATGTATATGGCATTACTAAAAAAGGGTTGATAGAAATCAAATTTTTCAACTGAAATAAATTTATTCATGCAAGTGACACTATCGTTGAAGTCAGAGGTATATTGAGAAGATGTAAACATATCCAATTGTTATGTTATTTATTACTAACAATTCTATATTTTAAACGCAACAAATGGACTAAATATTAATTATGTCAGCCACAAAAGACCTTCTGTATGGTATACTATTAGCAACTGAATAAAAAATATGCAGTAAACATGGAATATTCACAAAAATGAATAAACACGCTAAAAACACATAATCTAAAAACAATCAAACGCTCAAATGAAAGAAATGCAACATGCTCCCATAGCTGACTGGCTGATCCTGACTGAATAAAGCTTGAACGTCTTTAAAATAAGAAAAGACAAAGAATCATTTAGTGGTACAAAGATTAACACAATGATTAACGAAGAGATATAATAATTAAAGGATCATTTAGTGTAACTAAGGGTTATGATTTCGATGTTTCGTTTTTTTAGGTAAGTCTTTCGGTGAATTTGCCTTTCGGTGAATTTGCCTTTCGGCAAATTTGGCTTTCGGCGAATCTTCACTTCGGTGAATCCGTTTCCGACAAATTTGGGTTTCGGAAAATTCGTATTCGGAGTATCCGGTTCGACGAATTAGGGTTCGGCAAATTAGTTTTCGGAAAATTTGGTTTCGGAAAATTCGTTTTCGGAAAAACAGCCGGATACCCTGACGCTGGACATTTGAAGCATGTCATTGTGTACAAGAGCTCCAGTTAGAAAATTACACAATCTTATCTAATTTAACAAATAACGAAAAAAAAAAAATTTGCTATTAAATAATTATTAGGTAGACTAATCCAATGTAACTCTTTAAATTTTAAGTTCTCATAATCGTTAAAAGCGGGTCTGGGTCAATTGATCCCCGGTCATTTGATTCCCGGTCATTTTATCCCCGGTCATTTGATCTTCATACCTTTTGATTCCCAGTCAAAAGATCCCCGGTCATTTGATTATCAGTCATATTTTCCGTTTATACACCTACTATTCATTTATTATATGTAAATATATTAATTATTTAATATATAGTAAAAACATTCACCTTACAGTCGATGAAGTTTTTTAAAGTAACTAAGTAATAAGGGTAAAAACAGCTATCAAGAAATTGAATATTTTTGATTCAAATAATTAGTAACAGTATATATGCTTTCAAATTTACATTCCGGCAACAAAAAATATTCAATGGTAGAATTAAATGCTCAGGTATACCCCATACTTACTATATGTGGCACATATGACTAGTCAAATAAATAAGGAGCATGTCTCGTAATTATTTCACCTTGTATATGAGCTAATTGAGGAGTAACTTTTGACAATTTTAACGGTAGTTTTCAGTTAAGCTTCTTTGCCGTAACTATTACAATTGTTATCATCATGCAGGTGGGAAAGACCGAAAATCAATTTATGGTAAATATTTTAGTATAACTGTATACTATTCACCATAAAATCATTTTCAATTTATCCCAACCACACGATCATAATGTTTGTAATAGTTACAGAGAAAATAGCTTACTTGAAAGATATGTATATTCACTTAGATTGCGAAGTGAATATACATAACTTTAGAGCTTGCAAGAGTTGGTTAATATTTCCTATCACCTGTAAAATGTTTCCTGACTAGTTGTAAATGTAAATTATGTTTGACTAGCTGTTTGAATTATGTTATTTTGTTTTATTATATAAAAAATTATTATATAAATAGTAGATGTCAAATTGTTTCACAAGTTTTATTTATTATTTAATTAATACAAATGGTAATTTTTATATAGAAATAAAAATCGTAATAAATGATTGTATGCTAAATATAAGAGCAAAAAAAAAAGTCTGGGGGATCAAATGACCGGGGATCGAATGGTATGGGGATCAAAATGACCGAGGATCTTTTGACCGGGTATCAATTTACCGGCAACCGTTAAAAGCATTGTAGTGAATCAGCAAAACTTTAGCTCAGGCATCAGTATTCATGAGTTCTGTTATAAATTCTGAGCCTGGTGTATTTTTGTCAACGGTTAATTCATTTCCACCATTGCTATGATTAAGTTGTGTTGCTTATACTCGTGCTAAATCTTTAACATTTGGGAGATTTACTTCTATTAATTCTTGAGATATGTGTTGGCCTGAATTGGCTACACTTTGCATGTGGCATAACCTACAGGCATAGATATAAGATATCCTTACCAAAATATATTTTGGTCTTAGATCAGGGATACATTGAAAGTGAGAGATTTAACACCAAGATTTCCTCAAAAAGGATGAGTTTTCAATTTTGTTGGAGGTTACTTCATTCCGCTGTAAAACTAATTCGAATACCAACACTTCAATGATTGATAAAGAAACTATCAATTGAAATTTTGGATATCTCTACCAATCACAAAGTGAAAATGCATTCTTGATCATTATCAAAAAAATATGAAATATAAGAAAATTATGCCATACTTAATTAAAGAAAAATGATTTTTGTTTGTCTCAATAATCTAGGTTTATAAGTTTTAATTTTATTGCTAAATGAAAAGGGTCATATGTACATATATAAGTCATCCTATATTTGGGTAACTTAAAACTCCTTTACACACCTAAAATATAACTTATTGATAAATAAGCATATATTCATATTCAAACCTATAATAATTATTATTTTGAGATCATAACATTTCTTTGAAATTATTATTCATTGGATAAGGACAACTATTTACACCAAATTTCATTCATTGACATCGGTGATTTTGCATAGTTTTAGTCACTTATTTTTCATTTATTTTTTCAAGTGCAACTCTCATATCCTTTGTTACGGCACTAGGACTTTTCCCTGCCGGACTATCCCACGAAGATGTTTTCCACGCCAAGACTATTCCCCGTTGTACTTTTCCCCGCCGAATAAAATATTAGTATTTTGGCCTATCAAGGTTTAATTTTGGTTAAACAAACAATGGAAGGCACATTTTACTAACAAACTTACCCGGTGATACAGTCTCAATTTTAGCTTTGATTTCCGTATGAGTACATATCGGTCGTTATATTTTTAACACTGTGCCTTCGTAAATTTATATATAATTAAGATATGCTACAGATTAAAAAAATATGACAATACTATATATATAAGATGGTGACCGGAAAACTGCCAGGCGGAAAATTGCCAGTCACTTATTGGTAATATATGTAAATCTATTGACTTTCTGAAATATTCTTTGGTTATAAACACATTTTAATTTATAAAAAACAGCGTTAGTTCTTCTTTAAGAGGTTAAGGGGACATTCATTTTAACTGTAATAACTACATAGATATTGGAATACTTAAATAATATTCAAAGATAAACAATACTTCAACAAATTTACTTTGTTAAACACTCAGTAAACCAAACTTTAGTACACATAAAGATTTTATAATTACTATTTTTAACTTATTTTAAGTTACATAAATTTTAAAAACATGTTCAGTTACGTTTATAGTCTCTTGTTTTTAATTTCCTATTGACGTCAGCAATATATCCTTTGGTTCCGAAGCAAACGTTTAACCCTGTGTACTGATTTGTGAATACTAGATAATTAGATATTCTCACAATAATATAATTTTAAATTATACAATAAATTAGGTAAATGTTAAATCAACTTATATGTATGTTAGGTAGTTATTACATAATTTACATTTCTATTCTCCCATGTCATTAACACAACACATTTATTTCAACAATTTTCATTTATATGTAAAAAGTATTTTCAATTAATATGCAATCCAATTCGATCGAGTGAAATTGTAAGAGAATTAAGTAGGTAATATCAGTTTAATAATCATAGATGATGGGTTGCAAATTCCAAATATTTCACGCACATCGATCAAATTTATTTATTGTGAGTACAGGCTTCCCTACAAACAATTCCATGTGTATACCATATGGCACTTACACATTTAAATCATGTGTATACTATGCATATTATTGGTAATGGATACCATATTTATTACATGATGTTTTACGTGGTAATATGGTAAATTATATGTGGTTACCATATGTTATAACTATGGTATTTAACATGTTGCTATGAATGTGGTAAATAACTCTTGGTAAACACCTGTTAAAAGTATGGTGATTTAATGTGGATATGATGTGGTGTATACAATCTCCATTTGATATGGTTTTAAAATGGCATAACCACATGTTAATTATGTGTTTTTATTAGGGTTTATGTGGATAACACATATTTATACTGTATTGCCACATTAAAACCATTAAACCACATGGTAAGCATGTGTATGCAATATGGAATTGTTTGCACGGTTGAAGACTTGTTCAATTTTCAAATAATAAACGCAAAAAGAACTAATTAGACATTAAAACTGTTATGAACTGATAATGCAAATACGCGTTGTGTAAACAATGAAATTTACTCTGTCTCTAATACAATAATTTAATTGTTTCTTCTCTTATTATTTTTTAAGAAAGGTTATATTTTCAATTTATATATTGTAATCGACTATTTAGGATAATGAACCAATTTACTAATTACTGAATGGAATATTTTGAATTAGTATATTTGTAAACTATGATTGTTTATGACTATAAAAATATATTCGTTGATTAGAAGAATCTGGTATCTTACAATGAATATATTTTTATAGTCCTAAACAATCCTAGTTTACAAATATTCTAATTCGGAATAGTCCATTCGGTAATTAGAAAAGAAAAATAAGCATCCGGTAATTGGTTCATTACCCTATGTATTATTTATATATATTTTTTTCAATTTGTTTACGTATAACTATTTTTTTTATTTTGTAAAAATGAATATCCCGTCAACTTCTTAACGAAAGGCGAACTGCGTTTTTATAAATTAAATGTTTTTATTGACTAAACTCATTAAATTGCCAATAAGTGACTGGCAGTTTTCCGCCTGGCAGTTTTCCGCTTCGGCAGTTTTCCGCCTGGCAGTTTTCCGTGTACCATATAAGAATACCAAATGTTGCACTTTAGTATAAGCAGCTACGATTGAGTTAGTTTATTCAAGCTCTATAGTTATACACATAGAGAATATAATATTTTCATTGCCAGCTATTTAAAAAATGGTGATCAAGTTAATTAATGTTCTTATTCATGCAATCCCAGAACACTAATAAATTTAATCGTATTTTAGTAATAATATCACGTAGGGCATGGACAATAGGATATCTTATATTATACCTTGTAAAGTTTCTGACCACTTACCATATCACCTCAGTAATTTTACAATTTATTCCTATTATTTCAGAATATTAAACTCCGGTATATTATCTAAGTATCTTCTAAATTCGATCACAGTTTTCGACCATATTATAATTTGTGCTTCCAAAATTTGATCATAGAATTCTCTTTTTAATCTTATTGTTTGCATAGTTTTATAATAACTTAATCTTATATTGGGGTCAAAGAGACTTAAAATCTTTAACATCGTACTTACAGTCATTCTCATCACTATTGTCACCGCAGTCGCTGTATCCATCACATCTAGAGCTGGATAGAATACACTTCAGTTCATTGGAACACTTAAAAGCGCCTCCATTACATTCGTCACCTGATCAGGGAAATAATATTATTCAAATTTAATGATAGGATGGGAATATATAAACTAATTAATAATTATTGCTCCTTAACTCTAGTTACCCTACTAACCTAGATCTCAAAAATGTAGTCACTGACCTAGCCACTGTACACTATATAATATCTTAATAAATCGACTTTTCGAAATGTGTTTTTCATAAAAACCTTTATTTATGTTTAGCTACACTTTCTTCGTGAAAATTTTTTAATGTATTGCCCATTCAAAATTAAAAAACTGTACAAACGAAAAAGGAGAAAAATATGTTTCTTAGGTATTACTGTTATGTGGACTGGGATTTTTGCTACGTTGGGTTCGTGTCGCTGGCATCAGGCGAATTTGCCGAAACCAAATTCACCGAAAACCAATTCGCCAAACCCCATTTCGCAGAACCAGATTCTCCGAATGAGAATTTGCCGGAAGCAGTTTCGCCGAAGTCAGGATTCGTCGAAAGAGAAATTTGCCGAAAGACGTATTAGGAACAAATGTAAAATGACACAAAAGTCTAAAAATGAAAAGAAACAATCTTTGCCTCACTTTATGACTAAATGATCTTTGTCTTGTTCTTATTTTAAAAATACTCAAGCTTTTACATTCAGTATTAGTCAGTCAGTTTTGGGAATATGTAACACTCTTTCATTTGAGTGTTTGGCTATCCTACCTTACTACCTATTATTACTATCTATCCTTACCTTACTACCTATCCTTACATTGTTACCAATCCTTAGGTACTTTACTACCAATCCTTACTTTACTACTTACCATTACCTTATTACCAATCTTTAACTTATTATAAACAAACCTTACTAATACTACCAATCCTTACCTTACTACCAATCCTTATTTTACTACCAATTTTACATTACTGTCAATCATTATCTTAAAACCAATCCTTACCATACTATGTATCCTTACTCTTACTATACTATAATATATTCTTACCTTACTATCTATCCACGATTCCACATCTTAGCATCTATTCTTATCTTACTACTAATCATTATTTTACTGTCTATCCCTATCTTACTGTCTATCCCTATCTTACTGTCTATCCCTATCTTACTGTCTACCAATCCTTACCTAACTGTCATTAGCAAACACCTATTAGAAATGTTTAATTTTGACTCAATTTTATAATATCTAATTGGTGTATTGTTAGTCATTCTATATACTCTTGCTTTCAAATAAGTTATTCATTATTATATTTAATGTTGTTTAAGGAATTTAATGTTGTTTAAGGTTGTCAGGAATAAATAACTATTAGTTATGATTTCTAACATTGATTTTTATCAACCCCTTATTAGTAATGCCATATATACACATATTTATATACAGTTTCCGATTTTTCAAATACTTATAACCCTTTACCGGGCCAATGAAGAAATGAAGAGAAATTTGAATTTTTAATAACAAAATATTTTAATAATACAAATACAAAATTTATTTCTAAGACACTTTAAATATTGTGAATTTTTTTTCATTTTCTGCTTATTTTTCATGGAAATTTGGTAAATTGAAGTGATCATATATGGCATACCACCCGGTTCCCCTAAAAGGACATGTGATCATATGTGATCACTTGGACCGAATAGTGAACTTCGAAAAATTGATTATAATGAAAAGAGTATTTTAATATAGGTACATTTCTTTTTTTAGTGAAAAAATATTCTAAATGATAAAAATAACAATTTATTGAAATAATCCAGTTTATGTGTCATCTCATGGCATTAGTAGACAGTTTAGAATCTTTACACATTTTAAATTAGTAACTTCTATGTCAGAGAACTGAAAAATGATAAAGAGTTGAGCATTCAAAATATTTTCAGTGAGACTTGTGGTATCGTACTCATTCAAATACAAATGTACATTGCAGACAAACAAACAAAGTTTAAATACACATGATTTCTTCACCTCCAGTCTTTTTTTTCTCTATTTACCCGCCTGCACTTCTCATTCTATTCCTCTCTGTTCTATCATATGTTTTTCAAAAGCCTTTTCTTTTCTCTCTTTGTCTCCACTATCATTCCTCCTAATGCTATTCACTATCATCTCCATATACCTCACTTTTACCAGCTCTTATTTAGCTTCAATTTCTTCTCTCAATTCTTCTCTGTATTTCCCCCAATCCCCAAGCTGTCCTCTTTGCAATCATAAACCTCTTCATCAGCTTCTGCAGTGTCACTTTTTTCTTCATCTTTCATCTCACGATGATAGTCAAATGATTGATATCTTTCCATTCATATTCCTTTACAACTGTCATGTCCAGGGATTTGCAAAGCGGGTGGTTCATGTTGAATTCCCTCCCTTCACAGCACTCCTATCTATCCCCCTCTCCTCCTCTCTGGGTGGTACATAGATTCTAACTAGTCCTTTCTCTCTCTTCCTGCTAGTTGGCACCACGAACAACTGTGTTACTTTCCTCACTCCTCCATGCCGTTCCATCATTGGTCTTCTGTCCCTCTCTCCCTAATTCGTCTTCTGAACCCTAACAACATCTATCTCTCCCACACCATCAGCTCTCTAAGCTCATCCTCTTTGCTAGAGGGTAACCGCAGACCACTATTACAGAGGCCCGTCTCTCCGTCCTCTCTTCTATTAGTCCTTCACTTTCTCCGCTTCTTCTATTTCCTCCTCACAGCTCTTGTACTTCCAATGTTCTGTTCTTCCTCCTCTACCTCGCGCATTTGTACTGATTGAATTTTCTTTTTTTCTGACAGTGTAGTGGTCTTCTTCCTTTAGCGACGTTCCGCCAGCTCTCTTGGTACTTCTTTTTCTCCTCCATGTTGGTACTTCTTGTTCTCCATTCTCTCTCTCTCCCCTGTATCCTCTGTAGCTCCATCTCTTTTCTCTCCTGATACCTTTTCAGTCGAGTGCACGCTTTGTGGCTCTCCACCTCTCACTGCACCTCCATTTTCTTCTTTTGCAGTACCCTACCATAATCTGCACAACTGGCTCCTTTTTCTCTCTCCACAACACTCTTATCATTCAACATTTTATGCTATTATTGTATAAAATTAATGAAATATCAAAACAATTAAGTTATCACTATTCGACCCAAGTGATCATATATGATCACTTACAATAATGCTTATAGCGAGTGGGCCAATTGTCCTTATTGGTTACTTATCGTATCCAATGAATCGGTAAAGTGATCATATATGATCAACTCAATTTTTCAATTGCAGTTTTCTAAAATCTATGAATATCACATACGTATAGTTACTAATATATGTGATACAGGCATTCCCCTGCTGTAGTTACCAAATCGCGACTCAAATTAGTCATATTATTAATAATATGCGGTCTTTCATTGTTTGTGACTGTGATGAAAAAGTTTAAAGCTGTGCATTTATTAAATGTTTTAAAATCCATCCATAGCTTAACTGTCACTCAGTATAGTTGAGTAATTAATAGATACTTAGACTTCTATAATTATTGTGCTACATTTAACAAACAGCAATTTTATGCTCTATGAAATATTTTTGGTAGTAGGGTACTAAGTTCCCTAACTAAGTTATTGGTTGGTTCTACAATTTCGGACACGTCAGAAAAGAAAATATTGTATTTATTATTTAACTTCTATTATAATTGGTATCATGGATACCAATTGAAATAAAAGTTAAATAATGATTATTATATAAAGATATTTACGTGTTCGAAAATATGGAACCGTGCAATAACACGGAACTTACCCTAAAATCGGACATGTTGAATTTTTGAACTAATTGCTTCTAATAACCGCTTCAGGATTATAATTTTGATGTTTTTCTAGTTACCGTTAAATAATCACAGAAATTTGTCTCCATTTTCTATGTCTACGAACGGTTCTTATTTCGAATCATGACTCGAAATAAGGACCACTTTTACTGAAGTGAGTTGTACTTAAAGCGAGGCCTGCCTGTATATGATATGATACAGATATTACATGGAGTGAGAAGCACATTCAATTTGGAGCTGCTACAGATCAAGTGTTTCATAGAAAAATACACTATAAACTACCAAGTCTGATGTGCGGTTACACGTTGTAAATTCAAGTTCACCCCACTCGATCCCTATGCCATTGTGAGGTATCACGTGATAGCCCTGAATACTGTGATTGGATGAATGTGTGTGTTTGCCATCACTTGCTCGGTAAATTGATAAATCTCTAGTCAATGAGCAACACAACTGTATCTTTGTCTCTTTTTCATCGCCTATTATTGTACTCTTATAGTGTAAAAACAATTTTGAACTGAAAGACATAGTTTAATAAAAGGACAAAGAGTGAGGGTGGTTTTTTGTCATTGCGCAAAGGTTATTCTTGAGGTAACTCTGTGATTTTACTTACTAAAAGGCAGTAAATAAAGAGGAACAATTACAATGGTAGACATTTTAATGCAGGGTGCTGTTCTATTTCGAAATAATTTCCATGGAAGAAGTGAAAGCACCCTGTATTAAAATGTCTACCATTGTAATTTTTTCCCTTCTTATATACTACCTTTTAGAAAATACAATCACAGAGTTAGCTCTAAGATTAAACTTCGTGCAATGACAAAAAACATCACCCTAAATATTCATCAATTAATCTTCTTACATCAGTTAAATGTCCATAGATGAGAAAATTATTGAGCAAAATGATAAGATACCTAAAGTATTTTGAAGAATAATGTGTAAGTTAACATCAGCTGTTGTGCTAACGAGAATCGTTACTCAACTTACTCAGTCAGGTCTGAGAGCGACGCACACACGTGTACTCTCCCTCGTTTCTAAATCTACACTAGAAGCTAACACGATTGTAACGGCTTCCATGGGCTATGTTAGCCGCCTGATTGAGGTGAAGATGACCTCTATAAAATATTTAGAGTTCATATCAATGAACTGAAATTTTTCGTTTAATTTCACCTCTATAAAATATTTAGTTTTGATTAGAGAGACTGAAATTTTGCTTTGCCATGATTGAATGAAATAACTGATTTATGATTGTTCAAATTGACTTGAGATAGTCTTAACTTATTTGAGACAGCCTTCACTGATTGAGATAGTCTTCTGGTTCGTTATTTGTCAGTACCTGCATTTATATTTAAGTAGGTTAGTTATTGTTAGCTATATTGGTTATAATGCCCTTGAAACGAATGGGAGGTGAAAGACTCTCGAAATTTGTTGGTAGGGTGATCTTTGTTTCTTTTCGATATATAAATTGATTATCCATAAGTGAATGATTTTTTTTGTATTTAGAGTGATTTCTCATAAACGCACAAACTCGGAACATTAAAAATGTGTTTTTAATCGGTTTTACCGATCTAAATAAGTATGCTATTACTAAACTATTTTAAATTCGAACCTAATATGAAAATTAATTGTTGTTGGGTATATAAAAATATGTAAATCTATTGTTAGTCACTTCCCTTTGATGGTTTTCGAGAGGTCCGAAAAAATTCTAAACAAAATCTAAATCAACTATCTCAGTTACCCTAGTGGTAAAAAAATTATAAAAAAATTTAAATCAACTATCTCGGTTTCCTCAGTGGTAAAAAAATTCTATACGAAATCTAAATCAACTATCTCAGTTCCACTATAGTGATAAAAAAATTCGAAACAAAATCTAAACCAATTATTTCAGTTCCTTTTCTTATTAATTAGTTGTCTCCCAACGAGGAAAGAGACATGTATTGATACAACCAAGTCTATTCTTTTACTTAAAGTCAACTCTCATAAAATGATAAAGAAACGGGTCAAGGAGAATTAATCGAATGGAGAATTTATCGAAAGAAATTGATTGAATGGAGAATTGATCAACGGAAAATTGATCGAACGGAAAATTGATCGAACAGAGAAATATTTCTTAAAATGTAACATACATTGCATTTGTTATACATAACTTGAAAAAATACTATACAGTATGGGCCACAAAAATGTTTCCGCTTTTTCAAATACTTATAAATCAGTAGCCAATGGACGAAAAAACTGTGTCTTGGTCTCTTTTTCTCTGTCTCTTTTTGTACTATTAACAAGTAAAAACATTTTTGAACTGATGGGCATAGTTTAAGAACAGTTAAGCAAAGAGTGAGGGTGATTATTTTTGTCATTGCGCGAAGGTTACTCTTACGAGCTAACTCTGTGATTTTACTTACTAAAGACAGTGAATAAAAGGGAAAAAAATATAATGCTCTTCATTATAATACAGTGTGCTAAAACTTCTTCCTTGGAAACTAATTGGAAATAGAATAACATTCTTGATCTCATTGAAGTTTTCAATTTGAATAATCGTTCTTAGCTTGCTCATTACAAGGTTAAGGCCCGTTTCATTCAAGCATTTTTTTAACACCGTGGAAAAATGTTCTTAAAACTGTTTTTTTTTATCGTTGATAGGTAAATTACATTAAATTTATACTTCAGCGATGAAAAACACAACCCAGGAAGAAAATTATAGGGGGGACATAGAAGATTTTGGGAGATTAAAGGAGCCTTTCTACCATAATCATAGAAGAGAATTGGGTGTGCTTATGTTCAAGTTTTCTACCATGTTTCCTCCTATAATTAAAAGGGGGAATCTCCTATAATATCAGATGATTTCACCTAAAATCATGGAAGATTTTGGGATATTAAAGGAGTCTTTCTACCATAATCATAAAAGAGAATTGGGGGTGCTTATGTCCAAGTTATCTACCATGTTCACTCCTATAATTGAAGGGGGGAATCTCCTATACTATCAGATGATTTCACCCATAATCATAGAAGAATTCCAAAATTATTATTTCCTAGCATATACTGCATTTGTAGGTGTACGTTTGACTTTACATGAATTAGTTAAATGATACATATTGTTATATACAAATTAAATGGAAAGAAATGGAGAAAGAAATGAAGTGATGTTGCCAGGTCTCGAACCAGCACCTTGTTGCCTTTTGCTTGCGACGCTATACCACTTGTCCATCCTGGACACAGTAGAAGTAGGATTTTTAATGAGGTTATTGCAATATGATAACTGAAGTTTATCTTTAGGTTATCATCGATAAATATAATTTCATATTTCATAGATTATTTATTTTTTTCTTTTATAATCGTTTCTTTCATAATTTTTAATGGATTAACTATTTTTCACTAATTCCTGGAATATTCACCCGATATTGTTAGGGAATCTACTAATTTTTAGTAATTCCTGGAATATTCCTACGATATTTTTAGGAGATCAACAAATTTTCAGTAATTGTTGGAATATTCCATCGATATCAATAGGGATCAACTAATCTTCACTAATTCCTGGAATATTCCCTCGATATCGTTACCCAAGGAAAATATTATGGTGGGGTCATAGAAGATTATGGTGGACAGACATTATAGGGGGCTAGCTCTTAAGTGATTATAGATAATATTCGATAAATATCAACCTTGTGCAAAACATCCTATAAACATCTATAATCACCGTAATATTTCCCAACCATGATGTATAGTAGATTATATCAACCAAAATCTCCGAATATTTTCTGATAATGTTCCTTATATGAACTTCTATGAATGAACCATCTTAAATCTACGAAGTTTTTCGGATAATAATCCTACTATGAATTTGAATGGCTGTAACATCTTAAATCTGCGAAGATTTTCTGATGGTATTTCTTATATGAACTTCTATGACTGAACCATCTTAAATCTTCGAAGATTTTCTGATGGTATTTCTTATATGAACTTCTATGACTGAACCATCTTAAATCTTCGAAGATTTTCTGATGGTATTTCTTATATGAACTTCTATGACTGAACCATCTTAAATCTTCGAAGATTTTCTGATGGTATTTCTTATATGAACTTCTATGATTGAACCATGGATCAGTCATAGAAGTTCATATAAGAAATATAATAAGAAAATCTTCGAAGGTTTAAGATGGATCAGTCATAGAAGTTCATATAAGGAACATTATCAGAAAATATTTGGAGATTTTGGTTAATATAATCTACTATATATTATGGTTGGGAAATATTACGGTGATTATAGATGTTTATAGGATGTTTTGCACAAGGTTGATATTTATCGAATATTATCTATAATTACGTAAGATCTAGCCCCCTATAATGTCTGTCCACCATAATCTTCTATGACCCCACCAAAATATTCTCCCTGGGAAGTGTGAACACACTTTAAGAACTTTTTTCCGCGCTGTTAAAAATGCAAGTATGAAACAGGCCTTACCATGCAATGAACAAGCAAAGAACGAATATTCAGAGTGAAAACTTCAATAAGATCAATAAGTTAATGAAGTTGTTCTATTTCCAAATAGTTTCCAAGGAAGAAGTGTAAGCACCCTGTATTAAAATGTCTACCATAATAATTTTTCCCCCTTTTTTTGACTGCCTTTTAGTAAGTAAAATCACAGAGTTAGCTCTAAGAATAACCTTCGAGCAAGGACAAAAATAATCACCCTAACTCTTTGCTTACCTGTTCAAAAACGTTTTTATCTGTTAATAGTACAAAAAGAGGCGGAGAAAAAGAGACCAAGATACAGTTTTTTCGTCCATTGGCAAACCATTTAAAAGTATTTGAAAAAGCGGAAACATTTTTGTGGCCTATACTGTATAGTGACCCTTTCTTGGTCAAAACATAAACTACCTATTTTAATTGATTAATTTGGATTTAATTTCAAATTACTTTATTTGAACAATTTTTATTTAAATTTAATTTTATCATTCATTAATTATTTGTTTTCTTTCAGTTGTTTGCCTATTAAGTTGGAGATGGATGAAGAATGAAATAAATATTTATTATTTGTGAATTACAATATTAAGATAGTTCGAAAAATATATTTATACAAATCAATAGGGATTTAAACGGAACAATCATAAACCTTAATACTGAAATAAGAATCCAGTTTTTGAGTAATTAAATTAAAATGAGTGATAAAATCTTATTAAGCACGTATAGCTTAATTATAGCTCTTTGTCAATATTATCAACGTTGATTGCATACTCAACTTGGACAGTCGTCCGCTGAATGTGTGATTAATATCCCTTTTGGGTTTAATTCTAAGTGATCAATAATTTGTTACGTCAACCCCCAAGTGGAACGCTACCTTAAAGCTTTTTACATTTACCATTTAATGACATAATTCCACAGAATAACAGATAAAATATGTGTCATTTTTGTATACTAAGTAAGTAATCCAATAGCTATATAGTTTTTTTCGCTCGATCTATTTTTCTATTAGATCAATTTTCCATTAGATCAATTTTCCATTAGATCAATTTTCCATTAGATCAATTTTCCATTAGATCAATTTTCCGGATCCCTAAAGAGGATCCGTAAACATGTTTAGATACATCCAAGTCTTATATATTACTTACCGTCTTTTTCAACACTATTATCATCACAGTAATAAAGAGATATGAATAATGAATATATATTATCAATTCTTCTACAACTTACAGTCCACTCAATAATTATTTTCATCATATTTATAAATAGAAATGTATAGATAAAATCATGTCTTATCTTTTACTTACAATTCACTTCATCACTGTTATCATCGCAATCACCACTACTATCACATTTTTTGTTACTTGGTGATATGCATTGTCCGTTACTGCATTTGAAACCATCGCATATACCTGAAATCGATAGAATAATATTGATTGTAGAAACTAATAAAATTGTTATAAAGTTTGAAATTTTAATTATTCTTCGAAAATCTCATAAAATATACAGTCTCTCTCATCACACTTACAGTCTCTCTCATGACAGTTACAGTCACTCTCATCACACTTACACTCTCTCTCACCATACATACAGGCTCTCTCCTCTCACTTACAAGCTTTCTCATCACACTTACAGGCTCTCTCATTTCACTTACAGGCTTTCTCATCTCACTTACAGTCTCTCTCATTACACTTACAGTCTTTTTCATCACTCCAGTCGCCGCAGTCGTTGTCTCCATCACAGTTGTAATCAGATTCAATACATTTACGCGCATCACTGCAGTAGAAAGCGCCTCCCACACATTCGTCACCTGACCAGAAAGAAGATTAATATTCGAAGTAAAATTTTGTGTTAGACTAATAATATTACTTAATTTACATTATTATTAGCTGAATATTGGTGGGGGAGGAAAATATTTTTGGTATTGTCAGTATTCAATCACAGTAATTTCGTATTAGACAGCGGTATTTTTACAATCGTATTCCTACTATTTCAGAATTTAACTTCGGTACTCATAATTTGATCTCAATTTTCGACCATATTATTTATTTTTGGGATCTTTTTTTTTGTAATACCACCGTTCGATCGCAGTATATTCAAATTTTCTTCTTAATGTATTCATAATTTGCTAATATTATAATCTAAGTAGGGTCAAACGGACTATAAATAGTACACTTACAGTTTTTCTCGTCACTATTGTCACTGCAACCGCCAATATTTCCATCACATCTATAGCGAGATTGAATGCATTTATATCCATTGGAACACTTGAAAGCGCCTCTATTACAGCTGTCACCTGATCAGGAAATAAATGTTAATATTCGAAGGGGTTGATAGTATAAGAATATAAATTGTAATTATTCATTAATGGGAGAACCAAACTGTTGTTTGCATTAATAATTGCCATCTCGGACATTAGCAAATAACATTTCATTGATTTCAAATCATCGACCATTGTTGCATCTGTCGTTAGACATTTGAAGCATGTCATTGTGTACAAGAGCCCCAGCTACAAAATATTCACTGAACCTTATCTAATTTAATAAACCATGAAAAGACCCTATTAGTAATTAACTAATTATTAGTTAATCCAAAGTCATTTATGAAATTTTAAGTTCTCTAAAACGTGAAAAGCATTGTAGTGAACCTAGAATATTTTAGCTCAGGCATCAGTATTCATGGGTTCTGTTATAATTCTGAATCTGGTATATTTTTTGTCACCGGTTAATTTATTTTCACCATTACTATGATTAGATTATCAAGAAATTAAACTTGAAGTCTAAGAAAAAAAAAAAATCTAGTACTGAAGGGTAGATTTCTATCGAAATCAAAACTTTTCGATAGTCAAGGCTATTATTTCAATTAAAACATAAAATATGTAAAAGAACATATAAATACATTAAAACAGTAAAAGAAAAGAATTGTCAGTAATTGATAGGAGAGTCGTAAGTTCTCTCCGTGTGAATTCTTATTGATGAGATAGGTGGTTTACAAATTGGTCTATTCGTTCGATAACTCCTTCCAGCAGGCTTTAAATTACTATGTCCATGCTTTGCTTATTACTTCTATTCTGATCTTGTTTTTTATATTGTGAATTGCATATTAGGTTGTATATTTCATTTATATAGTTGATATATATTTTTTATTTTTGTAGTTCTATTTTTTTCGTGTAGTTCTATTTTTTAACAATTTTGTATTAAATTGTATGTTCATGTATAATTGTTAGGTTTTTTTATATAGGTCTTTTTAGGCTGCTCTAGAATCACTAGCTTTTTCGGCCTGAATGGTTTACTTTGTTCCAATGTTTAAATATTACCTTGTAATTTAACAGTTTATATATTGTGAGGTAACATTCTGTTTCAATAAATAAAAAAATAAACGACTGACGACAGCATGCCGAGAGGAAGTTTGTCTTTGTCAGGGTAGAGTAACATATAGGCCCATAGGGTATTGTAATCAGCTCATCTAATCTAGTTTGACGTGACCACCGGGTGACTAGAAATGGCGACTCTGACCACACTTTGAAACATGGAACAACCTACTTGAACTTAGTCACTTCTAAATTTGATTTTTTTCTTGTTAATTACTAACTAAGCATTGGTTAAATTGTATTTCCATTATTTTATTCCATAATTGTTATTCATAGGAATTAAAATTTAGCAGTTAACTAGCACTAGTTTAGGCTCATAGGTAGCATATTTTAAAGACCCTATTTTTTATGGATAAGTAAAAGAAATGAACAATAAAAACACACATGAATTATATCTATACCCGTAATGTTCCTGTACCCTGGTCTTTGTAATTAAAATTTTATGTAGTGCTAACAATTTTAATAACTATATAATTACTTCATATTTATAAACGGTAACCAATTTAAACAATACTGACAATTCATATGCTCTATATTTAATTTTGTTTTCAATTAGTATTTTTAATGTTCAATAAATCATATTGTATTTTTTTATTGCTTTAAAGATTTTATGATTTAGTTGTAAATGATAGCATTGACTATCGAAACGTCTTGATTTTAATTGAATTGTACCTTTCAGTACTAGTCAATGTGTTATACTACAATGCGATACACTACTCTCGCCAATTTCTGTTTCAAAAGAATTTACTCTGCAATCAAGTTTCGAAAGTGGGAAATATAATTGAAATATAGTTGAGGACAATCTAGATGATGTTGCGTAATCTATCTGCGCAATCTCCCTCGACTTTCCATGTATATGCTTTTCTATCTTCTCCTTCCTATTGTTATAAAACTATCCTTCTCTTACCACACATTCTCCTTTTCAGATAGATCCATCTTCTCCTACAATTCATCTCTCATTATTGAGAGTTGAATTGTAGGGTATGATATTTCGTTCGCCAACACCAAGTCAATTACACTTTTGCTCTCTCCCATTTTTCAAGTTTATACCCCCTCACATTTCTCATCAATATTCATTAATAAAAAATCACTCCCCTATATCCTTTTCATCTCTTTTTTCCATTTTCATTTTCTTATCGCTATCCGAGAAACAGTGCACGGACATTTCGTTCACGGACAATTCGTCTACGGACATCTCGTCCACGGACATTCCGTCCACGAATGGTTTTATTTTGTATTTTAAAGTGTTTATGGAATGTATTTTATATTATTTTTCACTATTACATTAATAGGCAGGTGTAAATAAACAATAATATAATCATGATTTAAGCCGTATATGAATTAACACACAAAATAAAAGTCCTGAGCCAATTTACCTAAAGTGAGTTTAATGATTTAAAACTTTGTACCTTGCCTGATATTTTTTAATTTATTTCTGTTTGTATAGAATCTTATAGTAACTAATTTTGCAGACTACAACTAATAAATGACAGCTTAGTCTCCGCCGTCTTTTAATCTTCACGTACCGAGACACTGATTTTAGGTAAATTGGTTCAGGACTTATGGACTCTGCATATTGGTCAGGTAGTAAACTATTTCTATGTTACAGCTTAAGGATAGTTTTTATACTCACTTAACAAAAGGTACGGGAATACTTTGTTCCCGTACAGTCAAATTCATCCATAGATGTTATTATCACAGTCATAAAGGAACAAATATAGATACAAACAAGTCAGATCTATTAGTTATAGTCCACTTCATCACTGTTATCATCACAGTCATATAAAGGTACATGTTTAGATACAAACAAGTGCTATCTATTAATTAAAATCAACTTCATTACTGTTATTATCACAATCATAATGAGACAAACATAGATACAAACAAGCTATATCTCTTACTTACAGTTCACTTCATCACTGTTATCATCACAATCACCACTACCATCACATCTTTTGTCGCTTGGTGATATGCATTGTCCGTTACTGCATTTGAAACCATTACATCTACCTGCATTTTACAAAAAAAAGAATTAATTATTGTTTTATAAATTTAAAAGTAAAAAAGGGTTCACGCATAGATGCTAACAGAAAAATGAACAAACGAAAAGGTCCATAGCAAAATGGCCGCATAGAAAATAGCCGACAAGGAAAATTGCCTACGAGGAAAAATACCCAAAAGAAGGAAAACAACGCACAAGTATGAAACCTCTCAAGGAAAAAAGCTCATAATTAAGGTAAAACTTAAATTATATAATTTGTAAGAGATACATGTATATCAGGGGTGCCTAATATATCGCCCAAACCCTTATCAGATCATTATACAGTGCAACTCCTCTGTAATAAAGCACTCTATAGCGAACCATCCTGATTAATGAAGTCATGAATATTGAACTAGCCAGTGTAGTAGGCATTCGGGTGGATTGGTATGAGTTTCTTTTATTTGACTTAGTGATAGAATTTGGCACATGGGTGAAAAAATACGGTATGAAAAATTTCTGTCATACGGTTTATATTTTTTACCCCTGGTGGAGAGGGGACTTATTGAAAATATGCTGAATAGCCCATATTCTATTATGGAAAAAATTGCGAATATTTGAAATCTATTATACTAGGTTTTTGACCTCACAAGGAATTGCTACTGCATCAAACATGAGGTTAATTCTCCCTGCATTTGATATATATTAAGAAAAAAGTTCTACGTAAGTAGGGAAAATGTACGACTTTGGTCAAAATTTTGATTACTAATGTCACAATGTTGCTAAAATTTCTCAGATTCAATCGTAATATGAGATTATTGGCTTAATGAGGTCGATTTCGATTTAATTTATTTGTTAATTTAGACATATTCTCCTTCCTTAATCCACGGGGATTAAGTTAAATTATTAGTTATTTTTCCCGGGGATCATATATCTAGGTTTAAATTGGTAGATTGTAAATTAAAGGTTTAAAATGTGAGATGCAGCTTACATAAATATAAAATGTTTTAATATAACTTTATCATATTATACTATAACAAGTTTTATTTAACCAATGTAAAATAGCCAGGATATTGAAAATAAAATGAATATGATTTTGCTTAAAATAATTACGGAACATCTTATTAATTTGACTGTTATACATTTTGACAGCAGTTTAGTTTAAAATAATACTATATGGTTTGCTATTTTTAAAATACTATAATTTAGTATTCTCATCGGGTGTTTGCAATTCACTTACGGCTTTCTTCACCTGTACAGTACTTCGTGACGAGATATGATTATATGTTCATTAATATTTTTAATGATTTCATTAACGATTTCATAGTTTTCAATCTCACTTTGAGTATTAATAGAATTTTTCTAAAATAATGATATCTTTTCCACGTGAACTTAATATTATCCACGCCATTGTGATAGGGATGAAACAATAGCTGTAATAGAGCAGGAACCAACTGACTAAAACTGAATGGACCTTCATCCTACTTTTTTCAGTCGTATGATACCATTCAAAATAACTGTTAAATAGTAACGATTATATAGTTTGCTTCTTAAATTATCGAAAATGTTGAATTATTTTCAGTTAGGTTAACCTTACTTTTTTCAATTACGGTGATAAGTGAATTCTACAAGAATGTTAAAGTATATTTCTATGATGTTCAGTAATTATCTTAAGTAAATTCAAAATTCATTTTATTTTAATTTCCGTTGCTATTTAAAATCAGTTAAATAAACTTTTTTATAGTACAATATGATAAAGTTAAATTAAAACGTTTTATATTTAAGCAAATTGCATCTCACATTTTAAACTTTTAACTTACAATTTACCAATTTAAACCTAGAAATATAGAATTCACGGGGTAAATTCCGCCGGGGAAATATCCGCCTAGCAAAATTCCACACTGGCAAAATTATGCCGGGCAATATACCGCCGGGAAAAATTTCCCCGGGCAAAATTCCTAGAACCCCCTACCACCCTACCATTGCTGAACAATTTGATCACTACAATTTGTAAAAAATAAGATTGAAATCTTATAGCTATAACAGTTTTCTAATTGCAAGTCATTAAAATCGGCTACTTCTTATACGGACACTCTATAGTAAACTAGCTTAGTTCATTATAGCGTGGTACTACCAGTACAACTCCTCTAAAATAAAATATGGTACTTTACAGTTACGTATTTACTGTTCTTTTTATCACATTTATGATAATTATCAGTCTTTCAATCTTTCTCATCAAACTTCCAGTCTTTCTCATCACACTTACAGTCTTCCTCATCACACTTACAGTATTTCTCATCACTCCAGTCGCCACAGGTGTTGTTTCCATCACATTTGTAATTTGGTGCAATACATTCACGCATATTACGGCAGTAGAAAGCGGCTCCGATACACCTGTCACCTGACCCGAAAAAAAAATTATTATTTGAAGTAAATTATCGTGTTATGAATGGGACAAGTAATAATTTTTTTATAAATATCATTTGCTATAAGTGGGAGAGTAAATTATTCTTGATATTTCACTACTCGATTTAAGAGTTCAACCACAATAATTTCACAATTTAACCCCACTATTCTAGTATTCAACTTCAATATTATTATCTTTCGTATCTTCATAAGTTGATCTCAGTTTTGAATAATATTATATTTGCTAATCCCACTAGTTTATATTAGTTTTTTTTTAATTCCATCTCTATGTTATCATTATTTTCTATTATTGTATTCTAAGTTAGGTCAAAAAGATTGAAAATCTTTTTTATCTCACTCACAGTCTTTCTCATCACTCCTGTCACCGCAACCGTCGTATCCATTACATCTTGAGCGGGATCGAATGCATTTAAGTTTTTTGGGACACTTGAAAGCACCTCTATTACACTCGTCACCTGAACAGAAAATTATTTTAAATTGCATTTTGTGAATCAATATAATTTGTAATTATTATTTAATATTCCTTAATAAATGATGGATTCCTGTTCGCAATACAAATTGTTACTCGGTCATCAATACATCTTATATTATCTTATTATTGATGCATTTGTCATTGGAGCATTTGGAACCTGCACAATGTATTATCGCGGAAAAAATAAACGAGATCATATTTAATATTAGAAGCAAAACCCGTAGAGTTTTCATTCAATATTTTGAGATTTGACAACGTTGCTTAGGATAAACTCCTCCTTTAAGTTTTAAAATAGGAGATCCCAGTTAGTGAATAGTAAAAGACCATCAATGTACAAATTAAGGAATTTTTTGCTTACTTTTACTCTTTAGTTTTACTTTTATACTTAGGTTGCTTTATTGAACAGTAAATCAGTAATGCCATATTTTGTCATTGTCGAAATAAGCCGGGGAAAGGACGGAAATGTTCCCAAACCACTAATCTAACTATATAAAATTATTTTCAAGGTTGCCTTCAATATACCTTGAACGCGCAGCGATCGATCGATGGTTGCATTAATGATGAATCCACAGATTGCCCAGAGCGATCAACGATAGATGAGATCGGTCGATCGCGCCAAAAAATAATAGTTTAGGCAAACTTCAGAATCTTCATATGGAAGAGCTACATATAAAAAAATAATACGTTTTGAAACAACGGTGCACCGACAATAGGGCAAGCAGATAATTTAATTGGAGCTGATAGGAAAATTGGAGCTCAAGACAATTGGGCCTCAAGACAATTATTAAGCTCAGAAAAAATTGTGACTGCAGACACAATAATGAAGGGTTAATTTATAATTACATTATAGCAATGGCATTCAATTATGTTGATACAGTAGACTCAAATAAAAATTCATAATTAATATATATACCCTTTACTTTAATGCTTCATTAATGCCTTAGTTTTTGTTACTTGTCTTCTAACCCCATTTATAATAGATGATAATTCAATTGGTAGGGGGTTAAACGTTTGTTTTTTGAACCATAAGTCAAATCACTGACGTCAAAAGGAAATTAAATACAAGGGACAGAAAGAAACTGTGGGAAAGGAAATGGACTTTCGTTCAAACGTTTGACGGTAAAACAAAATTAATCGATTTACTGAATGACTATCGCTTAGTTCTTCGAAATTGGTACAACTAATGCTTTTAAGTACGAAATTGAATTGAAGAAAAAAAAAAACGTAGATGTACCATGTCTGGTGCGCATCAATATAAGAGTTTATCACAAGATGAAATAAAAATGTATGACCAATAGTACGATTTAACATTATATGAGCCCGTTTAACAGCCCAGTCTTATGCCACAGACGACATTATAATTTTGTATTGGATGATTTGTAATGTGCTTGTAAAATTAACCTTTCATGGTTTGAATTTAATGGTCCAAGCATCCCATTCTTGAAAATGCTTGGACTCATGGGTTATTTAGGGTTAATGGTCATCAATGGGACACTGGGAACAATGGGACATGCTGAATAACTTTTTTCATTTGAGGGTAATTTATAACAAAATCTTAGTGGTAAATTAGACACACTTCAGTGCATTCACTCGAATTGCATTCAGCGGTTGGGTGCAGTCAGCTCTTTCCCACCTCGAAAACGTGTTTTAAAGGTGGGAAAGCTAAATTTTTTGTACTTTGTTTCAATTGTTATAAATTTGTTAATTTAACATATAATGCTTACGGCATTTTTCTATAATATTAAGTAATATGGAAAATATGATCATATGAAAGGATTGCCTTTATACTTTTGTAGTTGAGCCACTACACCCATATGTTTTCAAAATGGCGTCATGGTGATCATTGGGACAGCAAATTTGGTTAACAATAAGACAGTGCCCTATTGTCAACCAAACTGTCTAGTTATTCCATATGAATCAATAATTATCTATTTTTGATACAAAAACGTGAAAAGCTACACGTGAAACGTGTAGCTTCAGAGCTTCTTGTAGAAATAGAATTTTCAGCTGAAGCCATGATCAAGGGCTTTAGCAATCTGAAGTCATCACAAAGCACAGCATAGAAAACAAATGTCACTAATAAAAGAAAAAGACGCAGCATGATTGCAATAGATACACCAGAAAAAGAAGAACTTTTTACTGGTGCCACTGAGGATAAGGCCTTCAAAATTCGTAGATGGCCTGTATTAACTCTTGTTTTTGGTCTGGTACAGAACTCTTAGGGGGACGACAGTTCACGGAAAAAATGGCAAAATTAAAGAAATTTTTTTTATTGTGTAAATAGTTGCTTTTTAACCTTCTAATAGTGTATGCAAAATATCAGAGCTCTCATGTTACTCTAACCCCCTAAGGATAGGGAGAAAGGGAAAAGGGGACCGGGGGGTAGGGAGTCAATATGTACTCTACAAACCAACTCTCAGCCAATTATAATTCGTAATAATTTATTATCTCGCTATATCTGGTATCTAACGTGCCACTAATCAGATGCACACTAAGGTATGCCCCTCAGTTACCCGCAAACTTTCACAGGAGTCTTATGCAGCGTGTCAGATTATCAAACTTTGAATGGGATTTTCTATTAGTTCAGAGATCTAATCTTGTAATTCAAAAGCCTAAGGTGTTTACAATTTTGAAGCTACGGCATTGCGATTTTTTGCTTTCGATTCTCCACGGAATTCTCTACAAACTCTGGAAGAGTTTTATTCAATTTTCAAAATATTGAATTTTAAAATTTATATTTTTTCAATTTTTTTTTCACTAAAAATTTCAATAATTCGAAAACCAATTCGTAAAATAAAAAAAAAACGCTTCCACAGTTTGTAGAGAATCTTGTGGAGAATTGAATGCCAAAAACCATAAAATTGTAGTATACATTTATTAATTTACACACTGTTCGAAATTCAAATAACTCGTTTTCTATGGGTCGAATCGACACAAAAACATCTTAGAATTCATTTTATATATGTGTACAAAGTTTCACAACCGTAGCTTCAATAATAAGAAACTTTTCAAAATCTGGGAACGGTGCCCTTAATCTAGCTGATCCATTCGTCTGAAAAACTTAAATCTCTACCGAAAACGTTGGAAAGGAAGGTTTATGTACTTGTAGAATTTGATGAGACTTCTAAAACGTATTCTGTTGGCCCAAAGCATGAAAAAGATAATACAAAATATTGATGTTAGGCGAAGATTCAAGTGCAATGAGTTTAATTTTCCAAATGTTCCTGACATGGTATCGGTGAAGCTAGAGGACATTAAACTGATATTATATCAACTAACTGAGAGCGGGAAACATAAATCGATAATTCGAACTTGAAATTTGACCATAACCTGTACAATATACGAATTTGATAAACTGTCCCATCGTTCAATAAGGTATGTCCCATTATTCACCAGTGCTGGTATACAATGGGACAATTTTTTTTGTTATTTATTTAATTTTTTTCTAGTCAACAGAATATGTGATAACATTCGAGTTAGTTTCATTTTATAAAGGAATATCTATATTACACATGGATTTTTTGTTTTTCATATTTTGCCCATAGTGAATGAAATGTCAATCTTTCTGTGTTTTTTTTTGTCCCATTGATAACCATCTTCCCCTAGCAGTCATATAAAGTATCCTGTTCTGATTGATTTCTGTTTATAACAAATTTCTTATAGGTAGACTAATTAATTATTTATTACTTTTAATTAAACTGGGGTGACTGCTCGATCGCATTTTTTTCTAATCTACGTTTAATTTTACATGTGTAATAAGTCCGATTTAGAAGCTATTTTTGTGCGGCAGTTGCCCTAAATTCTGTGCATTTTGTGTTGATTCTCTATTGTATACATACTATTTTTAATTGCTCAATAATACACCAATCGAGCGCATAGACGGGCAATCGATTAATGGTTTGTTTTTTAATTACAGCTCATATTATCACTGTTATCATCACAGTCATAAAGAGACATGTATAGATACAACCAAGTCTTTTCTATTACTTACAGTTCACTTCATCACTGTTAACATCACAGTCGTAAAGAGACATGTACAGATGCAATTAAGTCTTTTCTATTACTTACAGTTCACTTCATCACTGTTATCATCACAGTCATAAAGAGACATGTATAGATACAACCAAGTCTTTTTTTTACTTACAGTTCACTTCATCACTGTTATCATCACAGTCACTACTCCCATCGCATATTTTGTTACTTGGTGATATGCATTGTCCATTACTGCATTTGAAACCATTACATCTACCTGCATTGAATGAAAAATAATAGGAGTTAATGGAAGTCTTTCAAATTAAAGAGATTTTTTAAGATAGGGGTCCTGGATTGATGCACTCAAGAAAAAAGAACAAAGGAAAAAGCCCACTGAAAATGACCTCTCAGAAAAAACCTCACAAGGAAAATTGCCGACAAGAAAAAATACCCAAAAGGTAGAATCCACTTAATGAAGGTGAAACTTTAACTATACAATTTGTAACAGATATATCTATATCATTGGTGATATATCACCTCTACCCTCCTTTGTCATATCATTTACAGTGAAACTCTTCTATAATAAAGTCTTTATAGTGAACTCTCCTGATTAATGGTGTCCACAGTAATGAACTAATCGGTGTAGTGAACATATTTAATTATATTTTGTTTAGTCATTCATAAAATGGTTATCATTATTTATTTTATATTATTATGTATCACTATATAGTATATAGGTAACAAGCTCCACTTCATTGTAGAGGGGTTTTACAAGCACAACTCATCTATAATGTAGTACTGTACTGTATGGTTAACCTTTTATTCACATTTACTGTTCTTCTCATCACCCTTATGGTCATTTTCATGACACTTCAGTTACAGTTTGTCCCATCACACTTATAGTCTTTCTCATCACACATACAGTCTTCCTCATCACACATATAGTCTTCCTTATCACACTTACAGTGTTTTTCATCACACTTACAGTGTTTCTCATAACCAGGGCTGGGACAATATGATCTAAAAACTATAGATCCCAAAAATATTATAGACGGAAAGAATTAAAGAGTATTGAATGGTTCTACACCAGCGGTATATAGTATTCGATACCATTTGATTTAGTTTCGTCTATGATATTTTCGGGATCTATAGTTTTTAGAGCATATTGTCCCAGCCGTACTCATGACACTTACAGTGTTTTTCATCACTCCAGTCACCGCAGTCGTTGCCTCTATCACATTTGTAATTGGAGGTAATACATTTACGCGCCTCACGGCAGTAGAAAGCGCCTCCAATACACCTGTCACCTGATCATAAAATAAAAAGAATTAGTCGATGTACATTAGAGTAAAAAAATATGACAATCAATAATTTCTTTTAATATTGGTGGGAGAGGAAATTATTCTTGGTATGGTTAGTCGTGACCGTTAAATTGACACCTGGTAATTTGATCCCCGGTAATTTGATCACTGGTAATTTGATCCACGAATAATTTGACCACTGATAATTTTAACATCGGTAATTTGATCGCCATTATTAGATTCTTATATAAGTAAATATTAGGCAACTAAGCTACAAAATTTTCAGGTGTAGAAGCGGCTGAAGCAGTTGTCTTTTGAAGTCAAATGTGAAGAGTACAGTAGAAAATATTTTGAAAGCGATAAACTATAGAATATATGCTAAATTTAAGTAAATGCATCATCCAAGATTCAAATTATCGGGGGTTTATTTACTGGGGGGTTAATTTGCCAGGGGTCAATTTACCAGAGGTCAATTTACCGGGGGCTTAAATAACCGGGGGTCAAATAATCCAGTACCATTGTCTGTATGTGTTAGATTTCAGTGTTCGATCACTGAAATTTTTATATTTAACCATACTATTCCAGAAATAAATTTCAATATTTATCTTTCGTAACCTCAAAAAATTGATCCATGGCGTACTTAATTATAATTGAGTTAACCATGATTGATCTCAGTTATCAAAAATATTATATTTGGTTGGAAATCTTTTTAATCACACTTACAGTCTTTTTCGTCACTCCTGTCACCGCAACCGTTGTATCCATTACATCTTGACCTAGATCGAATACATTTACGTTTATTAGGACACTTGAAAGCGCCTCCATTGCACTCGTCACCTGATCAGAAAATTAATCTTATTATTTGAATTGCATGATAGTGTATGAATATAATTTGCAATTATTATTTTATATTTCTCAATATATGCTAGAATCATATTCCTGTTCGTATATACAATTTTTATCTCTGTCAACATTACATTACATATTGAAGATCCCCTCTAAGCAAATTTTTTTTATTGCATAAATCAACGAGGCTAATGTTTCTTATAATTTTACTGCAAACCCCATCAAATTTGATAGTATATTTTTAACTTTATAAAGTTTCAAACATTTTTATAATCAAAACTTTACAATACCGATTTTAATTCTGACTTGCTAATTTTCAGTCTGAAGAATAAGAATGTACACCATTTGTTTCGATTGTCAACTAGGTATTAGGTCTAATAAATTCATTGAAAATTCTTGCATAGGTATAAAATTGGATAAACCTTACTATAGAAATGCTTATATACTTTAGGAAACAATTAATATCTTAAAAAAAGGCCAAAAACATATTGTTTTAATCTAAATTTGAAATCAAAACAAAGATTGTACAATCTTCTTCCTCAGCGTAAGGTTAGTGAATCGCTCAATTGTTGCTCACAAAGTATTAAAAACTTTAGAAGCAAATAATGATATATACTGAACTGAATTGTATACTGTTTGCAGAATAATGACCATAGACCTAAGTTCTAAAATATTATCTAATAAACTAATTTTTTCCCGGAGCCTGGAGAGGACCTTTAAATCATAGATCTGTGACACATTTTTCATTGGTACATTTGAAGCTTGTACATTGTGTACAATGGTCTTAGATTAAAAAGCACAATATTATCTAAATTTAACAAACAATGAAAATACACAACTGATAATTAGATATTTACTAGTTAGATGCATTTATTGTGTGAAAACGCAAACGGTATTGTTAGTACATACAAAATTTTATTCCAGGCATCAGTATTTTTATTTTAGATTCAGAACCTGTTGTATATTTTGTCACCGGTTTACTTCTTTCTAGCAGTGCTATGACTAGGTTTTGTTGTTCACGCTCGTTATGAACGTTTAAGTTTCATATATGTAGGGTTTTTTATTGGTTTATGTTATAATTATAGTAATTGATCTGTTAATCCCTCATGGAGTATAATAGTAGTTATTAATACAATTGGAAGCTTACCTTAATTATTTATCACCTCTTTAAAAAGTATTAAGCATATTCGAGTGATATATACTGGTACATCACAGTTAATGAACAATTCAACTGATATTTAACTTCAAATTGTATAACCCATTATCAGTTTCAATATTATCTGTTTTTATAACTATCAATTACTCCAAATACCTACCTATTTGGAGTTACTTGTTTCAGGGACAACACTTAAAAAATTATTGAATTAAAGTTCTTTTCTTGGTTTTAGTATGTAGATAGTCAAAATAATTGTTATAGACTGATGTTGAGTATCGCAATCGTTTAGTTGATATTATTTAATAAAACTTTATTAATTAATATAAAAATTCACAATTTTCTGAGTTGATATTGTTACAGATCGCGCGTTACAGTGTGTAACGTGTGAATTGGAATCATGTGGTGAATCACTACTATTCATGTTTTTTTATCATAGAACCCGAAAACTTATTTATTACTAGCCTATCTGTATGTGGCACCTCAATAGGTGAAATAATTCAAGTTATGGCAGAGTTTTAATAAATCTACAAATTTTTTCGGGTTTTATGATTAAAAAAACCATGAATAGTAGTGATTCATCACATGTTTCCAATTAACATGTTACATACGAGATGACACAAACGGTCTAAGAAAAGATTATGCAGAATGGGTAATAATTAAAATCATTTATAGAATGATTAATGATCAATTACTAAAAAGAAACAAGGATTGTTAGGTGTAGCTCCACTTCATGAATAACTGACTTTCATAAAATCGAAAACTGCAATCAATTTTATAATTCGAGCAATTTTATAATTCGAGCAATTTTATAATTTTAACAATTTTGTTCATTCGAGCAAGTGTTCATTCGAGCAATTGTTCGTTCGAGCAATTGTATTTCGAGCAACTATCTTGTGAGCAATTGTTTTTTCAAGCAATTGTTTTTCGAGCAATTGTTTTCGAGCAATTTACCTAGAACCGCATCAATAAAGAAAATTACAGAATTTAATTGAGCCGAAGAACACTCATATACTCTAGCTAAACTTAATTTTTTTCTAACAAAAAACATCTATTTCAGAATGTCTAGATTATATAAAAAGCTTTTATTTATCAACAGACGCATCTCCTTCTGGATTAGAGCAGTTTTAATGCAGGAAAAAGATTAAATACTTTTTCCAATATCGTACATAGTATAAAAATCTGTAATTGAATCTTAATCAAAACACTCTATCAGTAAATTAGAAATATTAGCTGTAGTTCATGCTTTACAACAATATAGACAAAATCATTTTTAATTATGACGTTACACTAATATGCTGATCACAAAGCTTTGATAAATACGTTCAATAAACAAAAAACACTAGGTTGTTTAGGAAAATGATCTATTCTATTTAGTGCTTACAATATATGAATTAAATATTTACCAGGCAAACTGGACCACTTTGCTCATACACTTTCACGACTTAGTGATGTAAATTCACAAAGTGAAATGTTAATTGGGAATATTTAGATCTATCTTACAGAAAATGTATTCAATATAAATAGTATATCGAAGAACATCCTAAAATGAATCGTTCGTTATCATGTCATGTGATACCAATGAATTATTTTTAACGGGCAAGTACACTAGTAATTTCATAATACCCTTGATACCTAATTCATTAATAGACGAAACTATGGAAATAATATAAAAATTGTTTGCACGAGCCACAATTTGTTAAAATCTAGTAGTTCAAATCAGCTGTGTAGTAGCCGACAGTCTAATGGAAAAACAGTTCGAAACTTCGAACTGTTTTTTATTAGACTGTCGGTTGCTACACAGCTGAGTTGAGAATTTGGCCTTTTTTATAGTAGTTCACCTGCTCAGGGGATCTGAAATTCTTAGCAATATTTTTTAGAGAAATAATGGAGGTAAATGTACCGCCAAAAAACACAGTATTATTGATATTCTAATGTGACTGAACTACTAGATTTTAACAAATTGTGGCTCGTGCAAACTATTTATATATTATTTCCATAGTTTTGTCTATTGATGAATGAGGTATATAGGGTATTGTGAAATTACTAGTGTACTTGCCCGTTGTGTTGGCTATGAGCTTCCATGTAATAATTATATATATTAACTTTTTAAAATTTTCCTTCAATATTCTTGTTGGCTAATTAGCATTTTAAATTTCGTTATATGTTCTTGTTGACTAATTAGCATTGATAAATTTATTCCTTAGGCATTGATAGCGAGTTTTACGTTCTCCTTATTATTACCTAATGCCGTGACCGCAATTAATTCAATCTCTTTAAACTTTTCATACTGTAAACAAGTGCCTTAAATTCGTTCCTTTGTGTTGATATTGTGAGAGGAAAATCTATACCATGTAAGTTAGTTAAATATTTGCAAGATTTAAAATTTATTTATAGCTAGTCATTAAACAGTTAGTTCCTTATTTAGCTTTACTCATATGCCTAAAAACAGCACTACCCAGGGAGAAAATTATAGGGGGGACATAGAAGATTATGGGAGATTAAAGGAGCCTTTCTACCATAATCATAGAAGAGAATTGGGGGTGCTTATGTCCAAGTTTTCTACCATGTTCACTCCTATATTTATAGGGGGGAATCTCCTATACTATCAGATGATTTCACCCATAATCATAGAAAATTTTGGCAGATTAAAGGAGTCTTTCTACCATAATCATAGAAGAGAATTTGGGGTGCTTATGTCCAAGTTTTCTACCATGTTCACTCCTATAATTAAAAGGGGGAATCTCCTATACTATCAGATGATTTCACCCATAATCATGGAAGATTTTGGGATATTAAAGGAGTCTTTCTACCATAATCATAGAAGAGAATTGGGGGAGCTTATGTTCAAGTCTTCTACCATGTTCACTCCTATAATTAAAGAAGGGAATCTTCTATGCTATCTGATGATTTCACCCATAATCATAGAAGAATACCAAAATTATTATTTCCTAGCATACACTGCATTTGCACGTGTACGTTTGACTTTACATGAATTAGTTGAATGATACATAGTGTTATATACAAATTAAATGGAAAGAAATGGAGAAAGAAATGAAGTGATGTTGCCAGGTCTCGAACCAGCACCTTGTTGACTTCTGCTTGCGACGCTAACCACTCGACCATCCTGGACATAGTAGAGGTAGGATTTTTAATGAGGTTATTGCAATATGATAACTGAAGTTTATCTTTAGGCTATCATCGATAAATATAGTTTCATATTTCATAGATTATTTATTTTTTTCTTTTATAATAGTTTCTTTCATAATTTTTAGCGGATTAACTATTTTTCACTAATTCCTGGAATACTCACTCGATATTGTTAGGGAATCAACTAATTTTTAATAATTCCTGGAATATTCCTACGATATTTTTAGGGGATCAACAAATTTTCAGTAATTGTTGGATTATTCCCTCGATATCAATAGGGATCAACTAATCTTCACTAATTCCTGGAATATTCCCTCGATATCGTTACCCAAGGAAAATATTATGGTGGGGTCATAGAAGATTATGGTGGACAGACATTATAGGGGGCTAGATCTTAAGTGATTATAGATAATATTCGATAAATATCAACCTTGTGCAAAACATCCTATAAACATCTATAATCATCGTAATATTTCCCAACCATGATGTATAGTAGATTATATCAACAAAAACCTCCGAATATTTTCTGATAATGATCCTTATATGAACTTCTATGAATGAACCATCTTAAATCTACGAAGTTTTTCGGATAATAATCCTACTATGAATTTGAATGGCTGTAACATCTTAAATCTGCGAAAATTTTCTGATGATATTTCTTATATGAACTTCTATGACTGATCCATCTTAAATCTTCTAATATTTTATGATGGTATTTCTTATATGAACTTCTATGACTGAACCATCTTAAATCTTCGAAGATTTTCTGATGGTATTTCTTATATGAACTTCTATGACTGAACCATCTTAAATCTTCGAAGATTTTCTGGTGGTATTTCTTATATGAACTTCTATGACTGAACCATCTTAAATCTTCGAAGATTTTCTGATGGTTTTCTTATATGAACTTCTATGACTGAACCATCTTAAATCTTCGAAGATTTTCTGATGGTATTTCTTATATGAACTTCTATGACTGAACCATCTTAAATCTCCGAAAATTTTCTGATGGTATTTCTTAAATGAAATTCTATGACTGAACCATCTTAAAACTTCGAAGATTTTCTGATGGTATTTCTTAAATGAAATTCTATGACTGAACCATGGATCAGTCTTAGAAGTTCATATAAGAAATACCATCAGAAAATCTTCGAAGATTTAAGATAGCTCAATCATAGAAGTTCATATAAGAAATACCATCAGAAAATCTTCGAAGATTTAAGATGGTTCAGTGATAGATGTTCATATAAGAATTACCATCAGAAAATCTTCGAAGATTTAAGATAGTTCAATCATAGAGGTTCATAAAAGAAATACCATCAGAAAATCTTCGAAGATTTAAGATGGTTCAGTCATAGAAGTTCATATAAGAAAACCATCAGAAAATCTTCGAAGATTTAAGATGGTTCAGTCATAGAAGTTGATATAAGAAATACCATCAGAAAATCTTCGAAGATTTAAGATGGTAAAGTCATAGAAGTTCATATGAGGAATACCATAAGAAAATCTTCGAAGATTTAAGATGGTTCATTCATAGAAGTTCATATAAGGAATATTATCAGAAAATATTCGGAGATTTTGGTTGATATAATCTACTATATATTATGGTTGGGAAATATTACGGTGATTATAGATGTTTATAGGATGTTTTGCACAAGGTTGATATTTATCGAATATTATCTATAATTACGTAAGATCTAGCCCCCTATAATGTCTGTCCACCATAATCTTCTATGACCCCACCACAATATTCTCCCTGGGTAGGGTGAGTTGCGAGTTGTCGGTCGGCTTCGCCTCTTCGGTTGTGTGGGAGGGGCCGATTTTCTGATTGTTGTTTTGTGTCTGTTTGCTTGGTATCCGTGATACCTGTAGGTATCATGGATGCCAGGTGTGATGGCAGTTGTGGGTTCGTTTTTTCTTGTGTGACCGGTGGTGTGGGACTGGCCGATGATTCGTGATTTACCCTAGTGTAATTTCTAAAAAATTTGTTTGACCAGTTTTCATTTTTCATGTACTTTAAAAATATATATTTATTTACTAAACTGCCTAAAATCTGTATAGTAACTTAAAGATTTAGCTTTGATGGCTGAATGTATCCATTAATTATTTATTTCATAGTAGGTATTTTTTCCGAATTATTTAAGTTTATTTCCGTTATTGATTCTGTGCTATTGTCCGCAGATTGCGTGCAAATATCGGGCGGTAACTGTCTACCATGTCTTGCAAGTTTCAAGTGAATAAAAATTTGTTGCTGATCAAGTTTCTAATCCTATGAAAATTAAGAACTCAGAACAAAGCAGTGTTCATAACTTGAGAGGGTAGAACCAGATCACCCGTTAAAAATAACGGGTTTTCAATAGTGATGTAGTACCCGTTTAATAGGTTCTTTCAGTTAACTCAATTAAAATTTATTTTTCTGTAATAATCTGATACTATATTTTATAGATAAAAACACACAAAAAAATTATAAAAACAGGGGAATTTAAATATCAAGTCAATATATTTCTGTGCGTATCATAGTTACATTCTTCATGTTTAGTACCTTTATTGTAAAAGCGAACACCAAATATATAAATAAATAACCACACGAGGAAAATTATCGTAGGGTACGCTCATGTTAAATATTTAACTTATAATCAGATAAGGTATTTGTTTGAGTTATTAATTAATATAAGAGTTGATCTGTAAATGAACTATATAATGAAAAAGTATAGTTGTTATTAACAAATTTGCTTCGATTATCAGTCATTATTTGACGAAATATAGCCGAGATTACTAAACGAACTTTAGGCTTAGTTTTATTAATATATATTTTTTTTTTCAAAAAGGCCCCCTGCCAGAAGAAGCATGTTATATTAAATTGAGTCGTACATTAAATTCACCTGTCCATATCTTTTTTGAGAGCATATTTTACTCATTCATCACCTTTCTGAAGATATTATTGATAAAATGACAGAGAACGCATCACTAAAAATAAGAATTAACCAAACTTTAACTTCTTTGAAGTCTCCTGTGATATTTTTAAAACTTAAAAATTTAATTTTGTTTTCGATTTACCTTAATTAATTCTTAATAATCTTGCTGCTGCATTTTATATTAAATAACATAGATTTTTCAATAGGTTGATAGGTTTATGATTGGTGTAGTTAAATTATGTGTGTTTCATAGACATGAACAGAAACATCATACCTATTTAAACAATACAAACTACAGGAAAGTTAATTAAGAACCCTGCTTTAAAGTAGCAGTCATACAAATTCTTTGTGATTCGACATTCATATTTGTAATCATTTTGTAAAATTTATTCCTAACTCTCCATTGGTACTTATGTGATTTATTTCCGAGAGATTTGGTAGGTTTTCTGAGCTGAATTTAATTGATATATCTTCCTCTCATTAGTGGTACAACTATAGTAAACTGAAAAAAGACAAGTATAGATACAACCTAATCTTATAGTTTACTTACAGTTCACTTCATCACTGTTATCATCACAGTCTCCACTCCCATCACATCTTTTGTTACTTTGTGATATGCATTGTCCGTTACTGCATTTGAAACCATCGCATAAACCTGAAATTGAAGTAAACGAGAATTATAATTTAAAAAGCTCATAAAAGAATAAAAAATAGCTTTCTATTTCAGGAAGTTGAACATTGTAGTCATTCTTTTAAAATTTTATCACACTTACAGTCTCTTTCATCACATTTACAGTCTTTTTCATCACACTTAGTGTCATACGTGAGTCTCTCTTAACTCACTTTTAGTGAGTTAATTCTCATTGGACTAATTTTAAACTTTTTTGTTTGTTTCAAATAGTAATAATGCGAAAAAGGAATCTTTTGCATTTGACAACCCCCACCAGATTTAATTTAAATTAATTTATTCTATATGTATTTTTGTCCATAGAATCCAAAAACCGAAACCGATTTTTGTATAAACTGATAGGTTTTGAGATATGAGGGCTTACAAATATTTATTTCATATGTATTACTGAAGGATTGAGAATTTTGAAAAAAAACTTGAGATTTTCGAAAATTAATATTCACAATATAGATTTTTTTACATGAAACAGTAATGCAGTTTGTTGTATCCACTAGTTTGTTGTACTTCACTCTTCATTATTGATTAATGACCTGTCTGGGGGGCGCGGGGAGGTGGTCGGCACTCCGCCCTGAAATACATATATCGAATATATTTTCAGTTTCCGTGATATTTTCAATTTATTACTTCAATGCTCATATATATGTGTAATGGGGGGCATGCCGCACCCCATACCCCCCTGACAGGTCACTAAACAATCATGAAGTGTGAAGTACAACAGGATACACTTAGGAACAACAGGACACACTAAGGAACAACAGGACACACTTAGGAACAACAGGACACACTTAGGAACAGCAGGATACGCTTTTGATCAACAGGATACACATAGGATCAATAGGACACACATAGTATCAATAGGACACACTTAGGATAAACAAGACACACTTAGGATCAAGAGGACACACTTAGGATCAAGATGACACATATATGTATCAAGAGGACACGCATATAGCAACAAGTAACGCATTAGGAATAGAGGACATACATAGAAACAAGAAGACACTTGAGAACAATAAAACACTTTCGATTTTGTTAGAAATATATGGAAAGTAAAATTATTCTAGAGAATTAATGTAGTCAGCAATAGCTATATAGATAGTAACAAAAAAATCTCTAATTTTTGTCTCATATTTCAATATTTAATAGATTAATTAATATTAATAAAATATAGGATAGATAGCTGAAATAGAAGAACGGTGTCCAACATACAACTATTGTTCATAAAATTAATTGTCAGGTCACGGTTTTCTACCCTTCTCCTGATGATGAATAGAAATTATTTTATTCGAATGCTTGAAAACTGAAAAAACCTTCAACGCAGAGTTTAAATAGCCTCTAATATTATGGATTTCCCGTTGAGTATGAATATTTTCAATCAGTTATAAAATTAAATATGCTAAACGGGTTGACTGTATCTTTCAGTTATTTACCTAGTTTAATATTTTGCATTAATTAATGAATTATGAGTATCTAAAATTTAGAACTGAAATTACAGTGTCCTAATAAGAATACATGTGTGCATACGTAGGAATTAAAGTAATTACAATAGAGGTAAATAATAATAGTTTTGCTCCGTGGAAACCGAATTTTAATAATGAAAAGAAAAACAAGGGTTATAATAAAAAAATTCATATTTCTTCAGGCTTTCGATTTTTTCAAAAATCATCCTCAGGAAAACCTAAATATATCTTAATTCTACTATATACTTACAAAATTCTCCTTTGTATCCCTTTGTAGGTTACAGAAATGAATAAATATCACTAATGTTACAAATAATTAAATAAATAAATAAAGGAACTCAGTAAAAAACTATCTACATATATAAGAAAGAAATCATTTAAAAATAAATAGTTCAGTAGAAGCCCCTTGTGAATTTAATTGGGGCTTCTGTTCATAAATAAAAATGGATTTCAATGTCCTCAAATAGTAACTATTGCAGGTTGATAAAATTTTGAAATCACTTTCCGAAATCTGATGGTTATTATTATATGAATGGTTTAAAATTTTACTATTTTCTTGATTAGATAAAACAGTAAAGGAGTTTCTGAAGGAAACCCCTCTGTGTTGACAAACTCGAACCTTTAATTGTTTCCTTGTCTCGCCTATGTAGGACGCAGAGCACTGTCCGCAAGTGAATTTATAAATGACGTTGGAAACAAGTAAAGGTGGGAGTTTGTCTTTATACTTAAACATATTGCCAATAGTGTTAGAAGAATTAAAAATGAATTTAGCATCGATCTGAGGATGAAACTTACTAATTAAAGATGTTAATTTACGTTTGAGGACATTGGAATAATGGCCTAAATATTCTAACTTAACATAAATTGGTTTCCTAGAACTGGTAAATTTAGAAGGAGGTAGATTATAAAAATTATCTATGGTCTTCCTAAACATACTATCTATAATTTTGTTTGTGAACCTATTTTTCAAAAAAATATTCCCTAAGATAAGACAATTCATTTTCAAACATTCGAACAAATCCTAAAGGTCATATAAACTAAACATGAAATGATATTGAGTTTAAAACTAAAAGGAATAAAAGAATTAAATTTCATTCCCTAGGCCAGTGAACGTTTTCTTGCGATATACAGAAGTAATAAATTTATCATTTTCTCTACTTATCAAAATGTCTAAGAAATTTAATTTGGAATCAATTTCTCTCTCACAAGTGAATTTAATATTAGGATGTTGAGAATTTAAATAGTTTAGAAATTTTGCAATGTGAGAACTGTGCCTAAAACGAAGGAAAGTATCATCAATATATCTTTTATAAACTATTGGTTTGAAGTCAGAAGGACATTATTATTAAGCCAAAATACTTCATGATAGCACAAGATAACGTTCGCTAGCGTTGGACCTAAGTGATTACCCATAGCTACACCGTCCAACTGAGATTAGAAAAAAATTATTAAAAATAAATAACACCTCCTTTACAGCCATTTCCAGAAGATTCTTAAAATATTATTTTGAAAAAGAAGGGACATCATGAATATTGTTCTCGTACAATAAATCGGAAGCAATATTAATAGTTTCATTTATGGGAATATTTGTAAAAAGTGACTTAATGTCAAAATTAGCCATTACATACTTATTACTATTTGGAGTGTTAATTATATCTTTGACAAATGAGAAACTATCTTGAACAGTATATTGATTAAAAGTGAGTGGAGTTAAATATGACAGGAGAAATTTAGAGATTTTATAGCCAGCTGTGCCTATTGATGATAATAATGGTCGTAAGGGGACATCATCTTTATGAATTTTGGGTAAACCATACATTACCCCCGTTGAAGGCCACGTTTGTGGGAGAGATGAGATGAGTTATTGTATCTAATAATCTTCCAGTATAACTTGTTTTCTGTATATATTGAATTTTAATGAGCCATCCGAATTTCTAATTATTTGAATATCAAGATAGGGGAGTTTTTGGTCTTCTTCAGTTTCAAAAGTAAATTGTATATTGGGATTTATTGAATTTAAATATGCTATTAATGTGTCTTGACTATTGTTTGGAATTATGAAATGATAATTTTTTTGAACATTTTCCCTCAAAATTGAATGTTTTTATTTTATTTGTACCATCTACAGGTAAATAATAAAAATAATTAATATTATATATATATATGTAAATCCGAAAACATAAAACAGTCCAATAACACGGACGTTTTTTACGTTTAAATAATTAAACGTAATATTAAAAAAGACATACATCTAGTTAATTCTTTTATATCAGTTTTTAAATAGTATACTATATACATGCATATTATTATGTATCTAATTTAGATAATCACAGTTAAAAATAATCTGCTATAAAATACTAATTTCTGAACCAATATTGCATTTTATTACCAAATCTGACTAATACTATTGATGATTATTGTAGTTACGGTGAAATAAAAATCACTAAAAATTACTCCGTTTTCCCGTTTTCTACATTTATGTACTGTAATAATATCGAAACATGACAGGTAATTATTACAGATTTTATAAACTTTGGGTGTAATAACAGTGGGGCCTGCATGTATATCATTAAAAAGTATTCAATTTCATTGTTTTATTGTTACCGGCCAGCAGGAGAAAAAGATAACAATAAGAAATTAAGCAAAAACCGTACATTTCTAATTATCATTCAAATAGGTGTTTTCTAAATTTATGTTGCAGAATATATATAAGTAATAGAATATATTAAATATATACAAACAATAAATATAATACAAAATAAAGCAATTCGAATACGAATTATCCGCGGATGAAATGTCCGTGGACAAAATGTCCTTGGACGAATTGTCCGTGGATGAATTGTCCGTGGACGAAATGTCCGTGGACGAAATGTCTGTGGACGAAATGTCCGTGCATGTCACCCTATACATCCCCAATCACACGAACATGAATGGCAAATAATCTATATTATCTATATCTTTATTAGAGTCAAGTTTTGGGAAAGATTGTCTTAATTGAGTATTACAGTTCACCAAACCATTTTGAGCTGATGTGCTAACTAGTGAGTAACTACTGAAGTTGATGCCTAAATGACCAATTTTATGTGCCTCTCAACTGCTTGAATGTGGCACGGAAACTGATGAATTGCAAGATGGATTTATCCGATTTGAAATGATTCCAATTACACATTTAGTTGAAAGATGCTTGGTAAATGGAGGCTCTCATAGGTCACATAACTGGCAATCAATCAATTCATAATAACATTCAACTTTGAAGGATATTAGTTCTTCAGCTGAAGCTCAAGCTTTAAGAATCTTTCTCCATTCAAATATTCAAATTTTGGGTAATTTTTCAAATTTTCAAAGTACCGGCGCTCACCCTAAAGTTTTATATTTTTTTAATATTTTGCAGACATCATTTTTTACATCCATTCGCACTTTTCTGCACTATTACGATTTGGAACAAAAAAAAAACTTAAAATCGCTCCACCCTAACTTATAGTCTCTCTCATCACATTTACAGTCTCTCTTTTCACACTTACAATTTATCTCATTACACATACAGTTTCTCTCATCACACTCTCAATTACTCTCACCACACTTACTGTCTCTGTGGCCACACAGTTTTTCATTACACTTACAGTTTTTCTCTTCACACTTGAATACTCTATCATTACATTTACAGTCTCTCTCATCCACTTACAGTCTTTTTCATCACTCCAGTCGCCGCAGTCGTCGTTTCCATCACATTTGTAATTGGGTCCAATACATTTACGCGCACCACGGCAGTAGAAAGCGGGTCCAACACATTCGTCACCTGACAAGAGAATAAAAAATTATCAGTTGAAGATTATAGTAGGTAAAGTAATAAATAAACATTAATATAAGTTGAATATTGGTGGGTGAAGAATATATTCTGGACAATGTCAGTAGTCGATTTCTGTAAGTTCAGAATATTATCCCAGAATTTTTTAAATTCAATCCTATTATTTCAGTATTCAACTTCAGTATATAAACTTAGTATCTCCTTTATTCGATCACATTTTTCGATTGCACTGCAATTCGTAATTCCAAAATTTTGTTATAGAGTTCTCTTTTCAATATTAATGTTCGCATAATTTTATGATAATTTTTTTTAAGGTGAAATATACTGAAAATATTTTCTGTTACACTTACAGTCATTATCATCACTATTGTCACTGCAGTCGTTGTATCCATTACATCTAGAGCTGGATGGAATACATTTACGTTGATTGGAACACTTAAAAGCACCTCCATTACATCCGTCACCTGATCAGGAAAATATTATTTTTCAAATTTAATGATGGTATGGGAATATAAATACTAATTATTAATTTTTTAAACTATACTTTCCTATATCTCGAAAATCTACGCACGGACATAGAATAAAACCTTCCTTTGCATTTATACATCTTTGGTACCTCACTCAGGAGGGGCTCTGACAGACAACTATTATATTTGAATAGCTGTTCATGATATGATCATCATATCATTTAGCACATTAGTTTTTGTGTAATCGTGAGAAGTAAACTATAAAAGTAAAAGTCAAGAAAAAACAGCATCAAAATCGGTTTACAAATTAACTTTTATTATTTCTCATGGAAGCTGGTTCGCCCAAACGAACAGGTAGGTTACTAGGGTTAATAAATGTAGAACTACATTATTGTTCACTATAAAAATTGTTGTCTCGGTCAATATTAATAACCTCATATTTCAATCCATCGATCACAGACGTCCCTGCCATTGGAAATTTGAAGCATGTGCATTGTTAATTGTATACAAGGGCCTCAAATAAAGAAAGTCACTCAATCTTAATTTATTCAATTAACCATGTAGAACTCAATTGGTAATAAGAATAATTACGAGGTGGACGCAAGTAAAATCACTTTTGATATTCCAGTATACGAAAACGCAAAAGGGATTGTAGTGATCTTGCAATTTTTTTTTCTCGAGCATCAGTAGCATTTTCAGATTATGAACATGTTGCTTATAAATTTCTTTCCAGCAGAAATATTATCAGGTTGTGTGTTGAGTGTTAAGGTTAAACGTAGGTAGGCAGGGTTTATGATTCGTTTATGTAACTAATATAGTAATTGAATTGCTAATGGCTACTGAAATAGTTTGACAGTTATTGATAAATTTATTTAATTCCGTCTTGGTTTTCAGTTTGAGATGACTTATTTTATTAGAGGCTCATCATCTATATTTTTCTTTCATCAGTGAACCTCCTATGTATAAGATAGGTTAATGATATTGATTAGACCATTTATAAAAATCGATATTAACTGTAGCACTTGGTTACAGACACATGTCTATTGATATGATTCAAGCATTACATGTAAAAAGAACTTAAATCATTACTAAACAAATTTTACTACAAAGTTAAAGTAAATTTTGTTTTCAAAAATACAACCCTTAGAAAGATAAAATCCCACCTTTGCTGTCATCTGGTCTCATTAATAAATACTCATGTGGACAGTGCCAGTCCACTTACATTGGTGAGACCATGATGTAATTTATGGTGAGAATTTGTCAGCATAAGGGAATATCATTTAGAAATAGTAACCGCTAAAACTCTCAACCATTTAGTTCAATTTGAAATCATTCTTTCAATTATAATCGCACAATTGAGGAAGAAAATTTCAAAATTTTGCAAACTTCAAACCAGTGTGATATTCGTTTATTGGAATCTATATACATTCATAAGCAGTTGCCATTGCTTAATAAACAAGCAAGTTCATTTAATTTAGCTATTTTGGGTTAATAACTTATTATTTTTCAATGATTTTTTCTATTTTCTTTATTATTTAATAATTATTTAAGTGTGTTTATTAATTTTGGTATGCATTATACTTCTTATTTCTCCTTATTTTGTTTAAAATTAGTCAAATTTAGGATATTGCAAGTGGTGAGCCAGTGGCTAAAATTTTATCGCGTCTTGCAGGACAATTAATTCTTTACTTTGGAGTCACTTAACTGGCAATCTGGCGTCATTTCAATGGAGTAATGATATAACTGAAACAAAATAAGGTTTTCAGCGTCCTGCAATTACTGCAACACTATCCCTCTTTATACCTTTTCCAAGTCAATTTGGCACAAATGAAAAATGAATTGGCAGAAGTGAAAATCTATTTGGCAAAAGTGAAAATCTATTTGGCAAAAGTGAAACTCAAGTTGGCAGAAGTGAAAATCAAATTGCACAAATGAAAATCAAGATGGCAGAAGTGAAAAATGAATTGGCAGAAGTGAAAAATGAATTGGCAGAAGGGAAAAATGAATTGGCAGAAATGAAAAATGAATTGGCAGAAGTGAAAATCAATATTGCACAAGTGAAAATGAAAATTGCAAGGGAGATAATCAATAACAATATACAATATTTTTTATGAAAATTACAACCTCAATCAAATTGTAGCATATTTCAATCTTCTCTATCAGACAATACCCAATTATAGGATACTGCCCAATTTTAGGATACTACCCATTTATAGGATACTACCCATTTATAGGATACTACCCAATTTTAGGATACTACCCAATTATTGGATACAATCCAATTATTGGATACTACCAAATTATAGGATACTACTCAATTATTGGATACTACCCAATTATAGGATACTACCCAATTAATTGGATACTACCCAATTATAGGATACTACCCAATTTTTGGGAACTACCCAATTATAGGATACTACCCAATTATAGGAAACTACCCAATTTTTGGATACAACATCATTATAGGATACTACCCAATTATAGGATACTACCCAATTATAGGATAATACCCAATTAAAGGATACTACCCAATTAAAGGATACTACCCAATTATAGGATACTACTCAAATATTAGATACTACCCAATAATAGGATCCAACAAATATTGGGTAGTATCCAATAATTGGATAATATCCAACAATTGGGTAGTATCCAACAATTGGGTAATATCCAACAATTTTGTTTTATCCTATAATTTGGTAGTATCCAACAATTTAGTAGTATCCTTTAGTTGGACATTATCCAATAAGTGGGTAGTGTCCAACAATTTGGTTTCATCCTATAATTGGGTAGTATCCTATAATTGGATAGTATCCAATAATTGGGTAGTATCCTATAATATTGGGTCGTATCCTATAATTGGGTAGTATCTTTTAATTGGGTAGTATCCTATAATTGGGTTGTATCCAATAATTGGGCAGTATCCTATGAACTATGACAGTATCCTATAATTGGGTATTGTCTGATAGAGAAGATTGAAATATGCTACAATTTGAATGAGGTTGTAATTTTCATAAAAAAATCTTTTATATTGTTATTGATTATCTCTCTTGCAATTTTCATTTTCACTTGTGCAATATTGATTCTCATTTCTGCCTATTCATTTTTCACTTCTGCCAATTTATTTTTCACTTCTGCCATCTTGATTTTCATTTGTGCAATTTGATTTTCAATTCTGCCAACTTGAGTTTCACTTTTGCCAAATTGATTTTCACTTCTGACAATTCATTTTTCACTTCTGCCATCTTGATTTTCATTTGAGCCAAATTGACTTGGAAAAGGTATAGTGTAGTTTATCATAACTCTATGGGATATTGATAATGAATACTGATTTAAGGCTTGTTCACACACATCAGTGATCCATCCGTGACGACTCAGTGCTTCAGTGTCCGTGTCTTTATTTCCAACGGACACATTCACACAGTACCAGCTCCTCTCAGTGCTTCGTTGAGTGGAACCAGACCAGACAGATCACTGACATGAGTGAATAAGTTTTTATTCAAAAGCTCTAGAAAAATATAAGGATGCTAATTTATTTCATCATGTCTCTCGATCTTCACTTCATAAATTTAATAAAATTTCCAAAAAGGAAGTCAATTACTGAAAGAATATATATTGTATATTAATTGTAGGTAATTATATTATAATATTATTATGTCATAATTATAATTTGAATATATGATAAAACTATAAAATGCCTAAAATATATGAACCAGTAATCAATATTAAATGTATAATATTTTACTCTCATATAATATTGTGTCTCAATTTAACATCTTACAGTGTTTTTGTGTTGACTGCATCGTCTAACTTCCTTGTTTAAAAAATATTCAATAGACAGTTTCTACTCGCTATTGATGGTCACCTGTGTTGTGTCTATAATACTAGTTGATTTGCATCATTTCCCTAAAGTTGTTCGAGTATTATGTGGATGGTATTTGTTTAGAATCATAATATGATCGGAGCTATATTGCTGCTCTAAATTATTGTACTTTTCTTTTTATTGATGGTTTCATACCTAACTAATTATTGATTGTTTGATTTATTCTGCAATACCTTTTGCGGTTTACCTCTTGAAATTTGAAATACTGTGCATATGGCACGATTATTGAAAGGTAGTAAACATTATAATTATAACTTAGTCTTATTTAATACTTTATTACAGTCCATACATCACTATTATCAACAGTCATAAAGAGGCATGTAGAGATACAATCAAGTCTTATCTATTACTTACAGTTAACTTCATCACTATTATCATCACAGTCATCACTACCATCACATCTTTTGTTTCTTGGAGATATGCATTGCCCGCTTGTGCATTTGGAACCATCGCATATACCTGCATTGAATTGAAAAATATTAGAAATAAATTTAAGTCTTATAAATTTAATGGAAAGTATTATGATAAATGGAAATTTCTTCAAAGAGATTGTAGAAGAAGAAAGGATATTTCTGAAAATGTTAATAACTAATAAAATGGCTATAAATTATAGAATTTTTTTCGAAAATCTAATCACACTTACTGTCTCTCTCACCACACTCACTGTCTGTCTCACCACACTTACTGTCTCTGTCCCCACACTTACTCTCTCACCTCTTACTTGTGCAAACAGGATGCTGGAAGTCTTAGGATAAGTTTAGTTTTAAGGTAACTTTAAGCTTCCGTATTCATAAGTCTGAAAATGGGAAGCTGACAACTACTGTGGAGCGCGTCGGCCGCCTGCAGATATGCAGGTTAGCTGCGAATATACTGAATAAGTAGTTTTGGACCAAAATGTTCGGTAATGATAGCAGTCGTGAGTGCACAGGACACGTTATCCGGCATAGCGGCAGTAAGCGTGAGGCTCTGGCTGTAATGGCCTAAGAGAGGACAACCTCTGACAAAGAGCGCCTGCTGCCTTGTAGGGCCCACCTATTATCGGAAAGGCTAGGAGATTGAAACTCTGATGTAACACTACCTGCTGCATTGAAGTTCCCACCATTGAGGAAAGGTATCCACCCAGTCAATGCACAAAAACCCTGTGCAGATGCTATGGCCCTGTGCAGAAGATCTTGTAATACGAGAAGGTCACTTCTGACTTCAGTGAAAATTTAGACCTTCAAGAAGTGTGACACGCGGAGGAGCTCAGAAACCTCCGAGAGAAGCTGCATGATAATCGGGTAGCTGTTCCTAGCACCGCCATCTGCACCCATAGATCGCTATTGGTCCTCTGGAGTGTCGGTTGGACATCCAGGAGTCCACAATAAATATTGTGGAAATTAAACTGGCATCCCTGGAGACAACGAGGTCTAAGGATGACTCTGAGAGGAATTCTTACCTGAGCGTTCCATTGAGGGATTTGATACCCCATAAACCACCCACTTTTGTAGTGGCTATGGAAGTTACCTCAGGAACCAGATATGTAAACGACAATATAAGGTGCTAGTTCGGTATGCGATCTGGGAGATTGATGTAATCTGATAATGCATTAATATTTTTTTAATGTATGATAATTTTTCTGTTTGAGTATATATGATATAAAACAAACAATGTAGACGAGATATATCCTCACTAAATTTCAATATTTTATTGATGAATTTTATTATATAAATTTTATTATAATAAAATAAATAAATGAATTATATAATATTATGTATAAATTTTATTATAATAAAATAAATAAATGAAATATATAATATTATGTATAAATTTTATTATTATAAATACATTTTATTATATTGTGTTCAATATCCTCAATAAATTCATTATATTTTGAATACCTGTATTCTTTATATTTGGTAACAAATTCTATCCAGATCGCATACCGAACTAGAAAATGACGCCAAGATTGCATATCGAACTAGCACCCAACATAGTCAGAAACGTTATCAAAAGTATCAGGACAAAAAACCCATAGTGACACAGATATGAGGAAGAGTGTGACCAAATGGCCATTTAGTTCTGAGATTTCAACTGAAGAGTGGATTAGAGCACAAGAGTCTTGGAGGGAGAGGGATGCAGGTTGCTCGATTTTTCTTCACCCAAATAGAAAGAACTCCCACTAGAGGAGGATATACACTGGATCTCATTTTCACTACCGACGAAAATCTGATTTCTCAGGTCTCGGTTGGTGAATGTTTTGGTACCAGTGACCACAATGCCTTCTCCTTCAGAGTGGGAGTCGAAGTGAAAAAAGAGAAGATCTCTATTAGAAATATGCGGAATCTGAGAATAGCCGTTTACGAGAGTTTCACTCGTGATCTGCAAGAATTACGGTATCAATTTCCAGCTTCACCTGATCAGGTAAACTACATCTCGATGCAGGACCGAGGAATAGCTAGGTAAGGGTCGGTGATTCCATGAAGGTTTATCCTACTGGTTCCACAACGAGCTTGGCAGAGGAAATGACTCTATGTCTCAGCCAAGAATCCTCCTTCACCGGAAACTGAGAGACTTCTCCCAGGTTAACAGAGATTAATCGAAAGAATGGTTTAGTAAGCTAAAGTAGCGGAGGAACACACGGTTGAATTGGCATGTAGGGATAACCCTGAAGATTTCTTTTCTTACGTTGATAGAAAAAAGCCCTCCAAAAGTTCCATCGGACCAATCAGACAAACCCAAAGAGTGTTGGCAACTTCAGATGCCGACGTTGTTACCGAACTCAAAGAGTTATTTCGTCAGTGTATACACCAGGGAGGATGCGCTTGTCACCCCTGACCCCGTAGTTCACTATTTGAGGCGAATGCCACTGACTGAGATTGTTTGTACCGTTTAAAAGGTAGAGAACGAACTTGGCAAGCTGTACCCTAACAAGGCAACTTGTCCTGATGGATTCTTATCGACAGTGATGAAGAACGCAAAGGGTGGTTTGGCGGCATATCTAAAACATATCTTCAATGTCTCTTAGGAGTCAGGTGAGTTCGCCGACGACAGGAGGGTCTCGTAGATTTACCCAAATCTTCAAGACAGGTGAAACCACCGACAGCAGTAACTACAGGCAGATTACTTTTACATCTGTTCCTGGAAAGCTGCTTGAATCTATCACATAGGATAGGATCCCTGATAACATTGCACTATCGGGCAACGTCAATTGTATTCAAAAGGAATCATATCCTCATGGAATTTAATGCGAACATAAAAGGATGTCATTTCTTGGATTCCGTGCGAGGCTAGACGAATATGAAATGTTTTATGATTGGAACAACAAAGTTAAATACCATCAGAGTGAGAATGAAGTATATTACTATTTATAGGTATCTAAAATATAATTAGGTGCACTCACTTGAAATATGATTCTCTTTGGTAGTAGCTAGTAGCAAAATAATATTATTAGTTAATTATATCTGTCTTTAAATTAAAGTGGCCAGCCCGGGTGTCATGAGCCCCCCGGTCATGGGCCTCATTGGGACATAAGCCCATCCGGTCAAGAGCCCCTTCCCCCCTGTTTTTAATCCTTATTTACCTACATAATTCAATCCTTATTGACACTTTTGTAGTTCATTACTGATTTAACATACAATATATGTATATAGGGGGGAGTGCAGCCCCCCGAAACCCTTTGCCAGATTATTAAACAATCACGAAGTGTGCAGTACAACAAATTAGCGGATACAATAAACTAGATTAAATTATGAAATCTCAGTTAACTCTATCTAAGTAGCTCTTCATATGTTTAACTAGGTAAATAAGAATTAAAAAAAGGGGGGTCTTATGTCTGTCCCAGGGGGGCTCTTAACTGGGAGGGCAGCCGAGGGCTTAAGTCCGGGGGGGAGGGGCTTATGACCATGCCCTGGCCAACCCTACCCCCTCCCCTCCCTCAGACCCCAGTGTTGAAACGCAATTGGCTGACGTAGGTTATCTGTGTGTGTGCTTAATCAAGAATCTTTAAAAGTCAGAGGTTTTTGTTATTCTATATACTGTACCTAGGTATAATAGCCTCTAAATAGAAGAAATAGTTAAAAAAACAAGCATAATTAGAATAATCAACCTAAAGAGTACCTACCTATGGTGCACGGCGAATTGCCACTGAGAGAATTGCCACTGGGCGAACTGCCACTTGGTGAACTGCCCATGTTGGGGAATTGCCACTGGGTGAACTGCCCATGTGGGTGAATTGCCAATGTGGGTGAATTGCCACTGGGTGAACTGCCCATGTGGGTAAATTGCCACCGGGTGAGCTGTCCATGAGGGTGAATTACCACTGGGTGAACAACTCTCACTGACTGCATCACTACGTACACGAGATGAACAAAACACACACTCGCCCCGTGTGTTTAGGTGTACCCCCCCCCCTAATATAAGCGTGGACCGAGAATTGGGTCCGCCGACAGTCGGGCACAGGACAATTGGGCCCGCCGACTGTTGGGCCCCGGACAATTGGGCCCACGACAATTGGGCCCCAAGACACTTATATTATTTTCCCATTTTTTAAGAGTCTACTGTATTAACTTAATTAAAAAAAATTACTATAGTAATAACTAGGGATGCGATATTTTGCGCTTTGTATAAAAATATAGTCTTGAGCATAATTAAAATAAAGAATATTCTTTATATGAAAAAATATTCTCGTTATGAATTTTTTTTTAATAGAACATGTTCTTTTCATGAATAAATAGTATTATTCTTTTAAACTACTATAAGTTTTCTGTTCTGGATGGGTTTCAAGGGTTTAACAGTATAAGGTATCATCGGCACGTACAGGTATACAATTCAACCAGTGACAATTCACCCAGTGGCAATTTACCCAGTGGCAATTCACCCAAATGGGCAGTTCACCCAGTGGCAATTCCCCACATGGGCAGTTCCCCCGGTGGCAATTCTCCCACATGGGCAATTCAGCCAGTGGCAATTCCCCCACATGGGCAGTTCCCCCAGTGGCAATCCACCCAGTGGCAATCCACCCAGTGGTAATTCGCCCAGTGGCAACTCCCCTAGAACCCCTACCTATGGTCACACAGGTAAATTGCAGTCGTTTTATTTCAAATTGCAGCCCTATTAAGAAAGTCTCAAAATCCTTCTGAAAGTAATTTATATTGCATTTTTTAATATTAATGTAAGCTCAATTTGTGCTAGATTGTATTTATTTCAAGAGTGCTTTGAAGCCATTATGGTTATTAATGTTTCTACGATAAGAGACTGCAGTTAGTCAAAGTGCCGCAATTTACCTACTTGACCATAGCTCATGTAGGTAATTAGTCTGCTAAGGTTGGTAATTAGTCTGCGTAGGTTGTTAATTAGTCTGCGTAGGTTGGTAATTAGTCTGCGTAGGTTGGTAATTAGTCTGCGTATGTTGGTAATTAGTCTGCGTAGGTTGTTAAGTAGTCTGCGGAGGTGGGTAGTTATGTAGTCTGCGTAAGTTGGTGTGTAGTTTGCTTTGGTATGTAGGTAGGGTCACGCAAGCAAATTGTAGTCCTTTAATTTATATTTGCGGCCCTCTCAAAAGAGTCTCTACAACATTGTGAACCGAAATTACACAAGAATGTTGTGTAGCTATCAAAAGAAGCGCAGTGCATGCTATAATTTATTAATTTAAGTTTTTAACGTGTGTTTTGAATGTATGATGTTTCGCAGTTAGTCAGTGTGCCGCAATTTACCTGCTTGACCCTAGTGTGGGAAATTGGACTGCTAAAGACGGGTTTAAATTATAGTTATCTAAATTTAAAACTCCAGATATTACCTAACTTAGTAATTGTACCGTTTAATTAAAGTAAATTAAGTTGTACTGTGAAATCAATAATATGAGGTTACTGTTTTAGTTACACTCTTCTTCAAATTTTTATTTAAATAGGTACTAGGGTAAGTTTCGAGTTACCGGACGGTTCCATAGTTTTGTCGTTAAGTATAATTGGTATGCTTACAATAACTAGCATTTAACTTTGATAATAAACTAAACTCTTATGATCGAAAATGTGGAACCGTCCAATAACTCAAAACTCACCCTAGTTTGAGCGAAACCTACTCTATTCATTGTTAATTATATTTTAACGAATTTAAATTGTATTAGAATCTAGATATTATTAAAGAACATATCTTCCTTGTTTTTTTATTAAGTACTTCCGTAATCTGGGATAATTTCATATACCAAGACAGATTCAACTTTTATAGACATGAACATATTTTCCTATAATTACTGTTGCAATTATGAAATATAAACTTTATGAGTAGTGTCTTGGTGATCATTGCTGTTCTGATTATATTACCTAACTATATTTTGAGCATGTTCCTACAAAGAGGAGTAACAAAAAAAGACCACGTAAATGCAGTGAGAGAGACGACGGTGTATTCCTTTGAAGAAGAATTTTCATAAATCTTGAAAAAATCAGAGTTTTATTCAGAAATCTAGTAGGTTCAATAGCATTGTGAAATGTTACTCTCAATATTCGTTATTTGGCTACATTAAAGGGTAGTTAATTAACATGCATAATATTTATTCACTTGCGTTAATATTCATGAGTATATTTAAAAAAAGTGACTTCTGTTTACCACAATTTTCATTATCCTAATCAGTATAATATGTAGTCTATTTTTCTTAGTAAGCAACAGACCATCCAAAATACAAATTATTTCGATACGGAACTCCTCTGGATGTTCCATTTGTATCATAACGAACAGTACCGAACATCCCTATCACATCCTCCCCGAACATTACATATCTTTCGCGGAACACTATGTTAGTACCAGAGAGGAGTTCCTCCGCACTTTACAAAAACGGTACACCTCTCGAACTCCGCACCTGACATACAGGGGATGTGCGTTGAGGAATTCCACGGGAGGTACTCCGGACATAAATTGTTACTTGGGGTAAATGTTGGCAAAATAAAGGCACGATCGGGGATTGGCACGCCAGTGCTAATATACACTGGGCCAATGCAATGAAAACAACATTGGGCCAACGGTTGCCAACCAGCACTGGCTCAATGAAGGGAAACATTTCTTAACCAATCCAGTGATTTTTTGATGTACCAGTATATTTATTATACTGGTCTTCCTGATCTATTAGGCAATTGTCGCAAGAATTTCAGAGAGGTTAGGTGCACACCATCTCTTCCAACTTTAATAACACCAAATAGCCAATTTAATATCCTCAATTAAGTATATATATCAAATTGTAGCCGTTTCTGGATATTAAGTAGAAATGGGCCTGTTATCCCTTCAATTATTAGTTTAACACTTTATTTATATCATTCATAAAAATGAGCCTGGCCTCTAGTTAATTCTTATATTTAGTATAAAAAAATATTTTCCCGATTGAAATAATAATATAAATTGTATATTAAACTTTCTATTCAATTTAAAATTTAAAATATTATTATTTGGTTAAATTACCTTCAATAAAATAACATAGATTTGAGTTTGAATAGGTAACTGTTGTATACTGCTTCCCCCTGATTTGATATGTTAGATGAATTTATAGGACGTGGTTACTACTTTGTGAGAAGTAACTGTTGTCTTCGCGTGTTCTGTATAGCGTAATCTAATACACCTCTAATATTAAAAATAGCACTGGCCGCAGACCGGCATGACATCGGCAACATTGAGTATTAATAGCAGGTTTATAATTCATTAATAAGACGTTTATAAGTTATTCATCAGACATTTATAAGTCATTTGCCAGAACCGAGTTAGTGAGTTGATAAAAAGTCAGATTTGCACTAGCCCAATCCAACACTAGCACTACATTGGCAACGGTAAGTATTGCCGGTACCAATAAGTCGTTTATACGTGGTTATACTGTTCTGGGCCGGTGGACATACGTGAGATGAGCCTACGTCGGGCCTTTGTTGGCCCAATACACCGAGACCGGCATGACAGCGTTGGCCTAGAGTTTCGTTCCGAATTGGGCCAACGTTGGCCAAACATTGTAATGTTTACTGGGATTGTGGTTCACCTGGAAGAATATTAGCTCATAGGAATGAGTCAGATGGATTTCTTCGCGGGAAGTAATGCCTGCTAAATTTACTAGAGTTCTTCTACTACGATCTTCAGGGGCATGACTAAATCAAAGCTGTTGTCAGAAAGCATTTGACAAGGTTCTTCACAAGGCGACGAAGAGTAGTGGTCAATGGCGTGGCCTCTGTGTGGAGCTCCATGACCAGCGGAGTTCCCCAGGGCTCAGTCCATGGTCCTCTACTCATTATTATTTACATAATTGACCTTACGTAGGATTGGTCAGAAAGGTATCCAAGTTTGTTGATGACAAAAAGATTGGCATCCACGCTGTAAGTTTAGAGGCCATCAGGTATCTCCAACGTGATCTTTTCAAGATCGAAGACTGGTCTGAAAAAAGGCTGATGCTCTTCAACGTGCACAAGTATAGAGGACTTCATGCCGGTCGTAGAAGCGCTGAAGATCCCAACACACTACTTGGAGGTTGTGCACAGGTGTCTTCCACGGATGAGCATATTATGCCTTTTGGAGGTCCCTTTATCCTTGCGACCCTTGCGACTTACAGTCTCTCTCCTACCATTTACAGTCTCCCTGATAACATTGCACTATCGGGCCAACATCAGTAAACGTTGGCAAAGTAAAGGTACGATCGGGAATTGGCACAACAATGCTATTACACTGGATTGGTTTTATTGTTTTACTCTTTTATAATTTTTTTCCTGACTTCGATCTGTAAAATGTATTTGTAGAACAGTTAATACATTGTTAGGAGTAACTGTTGTCTTCACTTGTTCTGTATAGCATAATCTAATAATACACCACTTATATGAAAATAGTACTGACCGTAGACATGCAGGGCATCGGCACCATTATGAATTGCCAGTACCAATTAGTCGGTTATACGTTGCTATACTGTTCAGGGCCGGTGGACATCCGTGAGGTGTGCCAACGTCGGGTATTTACTGACCCAATACACCGAGACCGGCATGACAGCGTTGGCCCAGAGTTTCGTTTTGAATGAGGCCAACGTTGTTCCAACATTGTAATGTTTACTGGGCTCTCTTTCCTCTGGACCGACAATTGGGCTCAAGATACAACTTGGCCTTAAGACAATTATATTATTTGTCCATTTTTTTTCAGAGTCTACTGTATCAACTAATTAAAGACCATTGTAACTGTAATAGTCCTGTCAATCTAGCTAAGAAGTAGCTGAATTGGAAAAAAATATTAGTTGGCTAATTTTTACATATGTTACTTTATAGGTGTTGTTCTATCACAGAAAAATGGTTTTCCACTTTATGTCATTGGACTTAAAAGTTATTGTAGAAATTCCTTTTTAAGGGTTAAAAACATTGTTTCAATATCCGTGGAGTTTTTTGAAGCACTTTTCTGGTTAAAAAATGTCATTCCTTAGCTAATTGCGGCTAATGAAACGCATTTTATTATATTTTACTTATAAGTTTACACAGTACTATCATTTAAATCATATTCCATACAATACTCCTCTGCATTGACCACCAATATTGGAGCATCGCAATGAAATATCTGAAACAGGTAAAACTTTTGGTACTTCAATCCCCTTTACAGTTGCATCTGATCATTTTCAAGAGAGAATATGGAGCAGGGGGTTTGGAAATGTAAATTGTCATCAGCTTTTCATTTTCAATGCTCCTCCTAAATTCAAATCATCCCCTATCCTTACTTGAACCTGAAGGAAAACTCTCAGTGAATGGAATGTTGGACAGAGCATCTCAGGCTGCAGAGGTTTATTCCCAGTACACAATTTATTAATGTACCCCATAATCGATGGTGATCGAGATTCGATGATTTTGTTACTCCTTGTAATAGTAAAAGCAATCTCTCACCAGCATATCATCTTTTTTGAGATATACTGCTGAGAAAAGGCTTCATGTTTTTTTTAAAATTAGGATCAGTTCTTCACTTTTCAGTTCTGCTCCCTTCTCAATGGAATGTACCCTAGAGAATGTATCGCATCCTAGAAGTGCATGTATTGGCAATATCAGTTTGGCAATGTTTAGTCCAAGTGCTCCGATTTCATGCTTTATGTTTCATATCTTACATGAATCACTTTTGTCCGATATTAGTATGATGTCATATAAGCCAGGTGAAGTGACATTCATATGATGGATCAGTAACACTAATATATCAGTATCCTCTCAATAACCACAGTGTCGTGAGTTTCAGATGTTCTTAGAACTGTTAATACAATCAGCAAATTTGCGTCATCCATTGCCTGAAGTGTCTTCATGTCATTGCTATTGAAGTCTTCTAGACGCAATTTAATGAATTGTTCTTCATTGCTCTCATTCTTCAAAAAATCTTCTTTCTTAATAACATTCAGCACCGTCTTTTTTCTGACTTCTATTTTCGAATAACTGGCCTTTCCCTATCAATGCCGGAAATGTGTCATATCTTTGATTGAGAGTTTACTTGTATAACATCGAAAACGACAGTTACATCTGTGAAAGTTATAAGCACATATTTTGAAAATTGCGTACTATTTCTTAATGCAAAGGAGAAACCCTTCTGCCACGAGATTGGATGTATCAATGAGCCTCCATCTAAAACATAGGCACACCCCTGGTGAGGTACAGGGGTGTGCTAGACAATTCACACTTCATGTGTTCAATCACAATGTACCCTCTTTCTTTAGCATAGTCAACGTACCTATCGTTTCTGCTGCATCCATATTCGACACTACAGTACTGATATGATGCAAAAATTGATGTCATAATAACACCAGTAATACTGCCAGTATTGTCCAGACCCTTTGACCAGTCTCCTCCACGAAGAGACCAATAGCATCTTATATGAGTACCAAAACGTGCACTTACAGAGACAGGATCATTAAAGCTTGTGAAATTTTGTGGTTATAGAAAAAGGGAACATTCCAAAATAGGAAGATGCGAAAAGTATAAGAGGTTATGATATAGTGTAGAGTATAGACTCAAGTTCAGTCTAAAATCTTCAGGAATCAAGTAATTTAACAACAGGAATAAAAACAATTGTGAATATTATTCTATTGCGTAACACGGTGGAATCAGTTATTGGCAATTATCTCAAAAACCATTTATTTTTGGATGTTAGAGATATATAAATGACCCACCATGAGGTAGCCTTTGTGCAATTTTGAGAGGTTGTACAACTTCCTAGGTCCAACGTACGGTTCTGTAGATACAGGCACGGAAAAAAGGGGGGCGTGGTCCAAAACGGGGCGTGGTTATTTCAGCTATTGCAGCGTGTGTGGCTAATGTGTTAACAACAAAATATTGTTCCTAGACCTTCAATCAGTGGAATCCAAAAGTTTAGGTCTGTATATTAAAGTGCATGGTCAACCACCATGAGCTACTAGAATAGACTAAACTTTGTCAGACGATGTACAAAACAAATTGGATCCATATGACATAATTAAAATACTCCAAAGATTGCCTTTCCATCGAAACATGGAATTAGCCTCTGAATGTGTTTTAATGGGCTTGCTAATATATAGCTTAACAGAGGTATATTTATAAGCACCTTCCTTACTACACTAGTAATAACAAAGTAACACTTCTTTATTGTGTCTTCTGCCAAAAATTTTTTCTAGGCTCAATTGTTTTGGGGTCCAATTGTCGTAGGCCCAATTGTCCGGGACCTAATGGTCATGGGGCCCAATTGTACTGGACATAATTGTCTTGGCCAAATTGTCTTGGGCCAAATTGTCGGTGCACCATCTTACCACACTTACAGTCTCTGTCATAACATTTATAGTCTTTCTCAACGTACTTAATGTCTCTCTCATCACATTTGTCTGTCTCATTACACTTACAGTCTCTTTCATCACTCCAGTCGCCGCAGTCGTTGCCTCCATTACATTTGTAATTGGATGCAATGCATTTACGCGCATCAAGGCAGTAGAAAGCGGCTCCAACACACTCGTCACCTGAACAGAGAAAGAAAAATTATCAGTCGAAGTAAATTGTAGTATAATAATAGAAAAAGTAACAAATTTAGTTCAATTATTAGTTGAACATTCTTGTGAGAGGAAAATATTCTTGACAATGTTAAAAGTCGATTTCAGTGATTTCAGAATGTGACAGCAGTAATTTTTCAGTTTATTCCTATGATTCCAGTATTCAACGTCAGTATTTAACTTTATGATTCCAGTATTCAACGTCAGTATTTAACTTTATGATTCCAGTATTCAACGTCAGTATTTAACTTTAGTGACTTCTTAATTCGATCACAGTTTTCGACCATGACATAGACTGAATTATTTGTAAATCATACCGAAAGTTATTACCATCACTATTGTCACCGCAACGGTTCTAGGTATATTCCACCCCGGTATATATTCCACAGATCTAGGACTTTTGTCCGACAGATTTTTTCCAGGCGGAATATTGCCCGGCGGAATTTTTCCAGGATGGAATTTTGCCAGGTGGATTTTTGCCCGGCGGAATGTTCCCCGTGGATTATATATTTCTATTTTCAAATTTTTAAATTGTGAATTAAAATTTTAAAATGTGAGATGCAATTTACATACAGGGTGGGGCGTAAGTTTGGAAGCAATTTTTCAAACATTAATATAATTCTTAAAAATAAGTTCCTAAGTAGGTGATAGGGTTTGAACTATAGTAGAGACACTACATTATGACGTGGCAGTGTTATTTTTACAAAAATTTAGTCAATTCAAAAATATCAGACAAAAGAGAAGCCATTATTGCTCTACACCGTGCCAGGAAGTCAGATTCCGTCATTTCAAAGACCCTCTCAATAGCGAAATCGACTGTTTGGAAGTGTGTGAAGCGTTTTAATGAGAGAGGAGACTTGACTGATCGTCCAAGAAGTGGTAGACGCACCAAACAACTGATAAAATGTGCCCGAGAGAAGATCAGGAGGAACCCGAAAAGGTCAATACGATTGTTAGCCAAAACAGCTAATGTGAGTCCCAGAACAATGAGAAGAGTTGTCAAAGAAGACCTAAAGATGTCCTGTTTCACCCTCCAAAAGAGACAGACTCTGTCAGAAGCTGTAAAGAAAAATAGATTGGAGAGAAGCAAAGCACTTCTGAGAGAATTGAAGTCTGGCACGGCTGGTGAAATTGTTTGGTCTGACAAAAAAAAATTAAAAATGCAAAAGACATCCCATACAACCAAAAAACTGTCCACAGAACCATGAAACCTGCTTCAGTAATGGTCTGGGCTGCAGTTTCAGAAACTTGGAGATCTCCTTTAATTTTTGTGGAACAAGGCGCCAAAATCAATGCTAAATGTTATATTGAGAATATTTTGACGCCAATGTTGGAGTCAGCTAAGGATCACTTTTGTAATGACACTCTATGGACATTTCAGCAAGACGGCGCGACTTCACATACTGCAAATGTCACTCAAAACTGGTGCCATGACCATCTTCCACGGTTTTGGTCCAAAGAAATGTGGCCTCCCTGCTCCCCAGATGTTAATCCTATGGACTTTTCGGTATGGTCCAGTGTGGATGATTTAAAGCGTTCGCTCCAGAGATCTTGGAAGGAAATTTCACAAGAACAGTTGCGTTCCGCAGTAGGAGGAGTTCGGAGGAGATTTGAGGCTGTTATTAAAAACAAGGGGGGACATTTTGAATAAATTTATGATTTTTGAATTCTTAAAACCCTTATGTAATAATACATAACTGTAAATTATTAAATATATTTTTCGTTGGATTATAATATGCACTTTCATTTGCTTCCAAACTTACGCCCCACCCTGTATATATGAATCAATTCAATGTAACTTTAACATATTGTACTATAACAAGTTTTATTTAACTAATGTTAAATTTCCACGAAATTGAAAATAAAATGAATTAGAATTTACTTATAATCATTAAAAAACATCTGTTATTTCAACTGTTATACATATATTCTGACAGTCTGGTAGAATTCACATATTAAAGATAACCTTACTAACAATAATTCAACATTTTCGATAATTTAAGAAACAAACTATATAATCGTTGCAATTTAACAGTTATTATAAATGGTATTCATGATTACTGCAGGTAGGTAACAATAGAAGGTATCAGTGGTTCTTAACAAATTGATCTTTGTTATACGACTTCAAAAAGTTGGACGAAGCCTTTCATTTATAATCAGCTGATTCCTGAAGTTTGCTCAATTTAGAACAGCTATTCTCATATCCCTTTCACAATGGGGTCGATAATAAAAAGTTCACGTAGAAAAGATATCATTATTATGAAAATATTAAATACTAAACGTAAGATTGAAAACTATGAAATTATTGATAAAATTATTAAACATATTAACTTATTAATATATAAGTGATAAGTCATAGTTCGTCACAAAGTACTAGGCGAAGGAAGCCGTAAGTGAATTGCAAAAACCAGTTAAAAAATAAGTTACAATATTTTGAAAATAGCAAACTGTATAGTATTTTCTAAAACTAAACTACTGCCAAAATTTATTACAGTCAAATTTATAAGATGTTCTGTAATTAATTTCAGTAAATCCGAATTCATTTTATTTTCAATTTCGTGGCTATTTAACATTAGTTAAATAAAACTTGTTATTGTACAATATGTTAAAGTTAGAATAAATTAATTCATATTTATGTAAATTTCATCTCTCATTTTAAGCTTTTAATTTACAATTTACCAATTTAAAACTAGAAATATATAATCCACGGTGAACATTCCGCCGGGCAAAATTTCTGTCACCATATTCCACCCTGGTAAATTTATTTCAACCCTGTTTCAATGCTCATTTGGGTGAAAATAAAAGTTAAAGATTTCAAATACTCTGTAGCCATGAAGAAATAACTTTGGAAAATATTTATTTGGACAATATTTAGAGGTAGCTCAAGTCAATTGAAATCTTCAGAGACTCAAATAGACATTTTCATAATATGGGGGTTTATTTCACAATATAACTATTGAGCATGTTTATATTAATTCCTTTTTTACATGAAATTGCAGTATATGCTCTTACAACAATGGTAAAAAGAAAAAAAGAGGTATGGAGGGGTTCGCTTTTTGCTAAAATGTTACTGTTTTGAATTATAGGACAAAAACTCCCGTGGTCAAGATTTCTCCATTTAAAAAAGGCAATAATCCCCCCAGTCTTAAAATCGTTTGCAATAATTTCCTTCTCCCTATAAAAAGCCTCCAGAAAAAAACCCTGTAAAATACACCTGGTGTAGAAAAAAAAATCTTCGGTGAAAGTCATTCTAAACCACTTTGACACCAAGTCAAAATACCAAATTCAAAATAAAATTGAAATAACAAGAAATACTATATGACATCATCTTATAGTAATTACGCTGTTTAAATGGCGATGGTGGAGAAAATCAGCTTGTAAATTAAAATATATATACCTCAAAATGATAAAGAGCTTTAACACAACCTTTTCTTCTGCTGTTCTATCACATTTGTAGTGAAAAATAAACAGCTTGTGATTGATCAACAAAAGGTTTAATTTTGTTTAATGAAAAAATATAAGTTACCTAGTATTATATAAATATTAATAAATGATTAATATTAATAACTAACCAAACCTAACCCGTAATGTGGGTATAAACTCATCGAGGTGGAATATACCTAGGGTGGAATATACCAGGGTGGAATTTACCGGAGTGAAATATACATGTTACCCCCGCAACACAGGTATCCATTACATCTAGAGCTGGATGGAATACTTTTACGTTCATTGGTACAATTATTGTTATTTGATTATACTAACCTAAATATCGGAAATTTACTCACGGATCTAAACGCTGGGAACTTTTATAAAATCTTAACATATCGACTTTTCGATAGGGTCGGACGGGGGATCACCGCGCACAACTCCGCAAACTCTGTATTTACTCAAAAACTGAATGTACTAAGGAAACTCTTTTTCAAAATAATACCTATATAAATGAAATACTTATTGACAATTTTTTGAGCGCAACTTTTAGTGACTGTATCGGGGTATCACTGCGCACATGAAAGGGTATTAATGCGCATTGCATAAATACAGCACTTATCTGCCCCACCTAAATCTCTCTTCTCCCAATAATTATTGTAAAACCCTCCCACCCCCTATCTAAACCCACTTCTATACCCATCTAAATATCCCTCTTCTCCCATCTAAATTCCCCTCTCTTCCCATCTAAAACCCCATTTCCTCACATCTAAATCATCCTCTCATCGAAATCTCCCTCTCTTCCAATTTAAATCCTTCTTTTCACCATCTGAATCACCCTCTCACCCATCTATTTCTCCTCTTCCCCATCAAAACCCCCCTCTTCCACATCTAAATGTCTGTGTTTCCCTCTCTACATGCCCTCTCTCCAATTTAATTGTCCCTTACTTTTTAGACACATGTTCAATGAATCTGCAACAAATTTAACACTTAAATCTTGCATAGCTAAATAACTACTTATATCCCGTAATGTAATACGATCGTAAGTTTATTGTTAATCAATATTTTGATTCAATAACCTCTCACCCCCACCTGAATACCCCCTCTCCCTATCTTAATACCCCCACATCAAGTAGCATAGCTACTACGATCGTAAGTTTATTGTTAATCAATAGTATTATTAGTATAATTATTAATAACATCTTATTCAATATTTATGCCTTTATTGAGAGCTTAAAACTCGTAATGCATATATTCATTTACATCCAATAATGTTTTTGCTGCGACTCGCTAGGAGCGCAGCCTAAGAACACCCCCTGATTGTTGTTGTTGTTGTTAAGAATTTTGGGAGAATCGTCACTACTCCTTCAATAGTCAACCGATTTGATTGAAACAATTTTTTAAAGATAGCCTGACTTATTTTCTACACTTTCCACAGAATGAAAAATCAAAATAATAATTTTAAATGTCAAAATTTGATGAAATATAATCGTATAGACTGGTATTTTTTCCGATTTTGTCTATGATATTGCTTCTTCTTCCTCAATAATGAATCGATTTGATTGAAACAAGCTTTAATATGTAGCCTGGTGTATTTACTATCATTATTAGATAATATAATTTTGAAAAATTTAATTTTAATGGTCAAAAATTAGAATTTTGCATGGACTTGGAACCTTCTCTGATGGTAGCACTAAAATTGATTCTTCTCCTTCAATAATGATTGATTTGCTTGAAACAAGCTTCAATTGGTAACCTGATGTATTTACTACAATTTTTCTTGAAAGTAAAATTTTGAAAATTAAATTTTTCAATAATCTAAAAAATTAATTTTGTATTGACATGTTCATTCTTCTTCCTGGATTTGGTAGTAATTTTTCGGGATTGGGAAGAGATTAAAGATTAGGACCAGTGTAAGGATTGTGTGCAGTTTTCTTCAGATAGGGTGCAATTCTCAGGGTTGGATGCATGCAATTATTAGGATTTTGCACAATTTTCGGATTGGGTGCGAAAATGTTGTGATATCTCAGATTTGATAATTTACTGTTGTCAGTTTGTCGCCAAATCTGAGCTGCCAAATATTTGATTGTTTGTATTATACATGAAAATGAACAACCGTATTGAAACATAAATGTTTGTTTTGTTTTATAAATGTTTGTGTAAATGGATGTTATTTACGGTATCGACCCGCTAGGAGCTCAAAGCTCAGCCCAAGAACATCTCCTGATTGTTCTTGGTGTTGGTAATTTTGGAGAAATCATCGCTACTCCTTCAATAGTGATCCGATATGATTGAAACAAACTCTAAGTGGTAATCTGGCTTTTTCGCTACACTTTCTGTGCCCCTGACGAATTTGCCATAGTCGCAGCTCTCCCCGGGGAGTATCACCCAGCGTGTTATGTCTTGTTCTATGATGCGTAGTGATACCCCTCTACCTATAAAATATCTGGGGTATCACTGCGCACGGTCGTTGTTGGGAAACCGTTAAAACTGAGAAGTTGAGAAATTAATATAATGTAACTGATAATGTTTATGTTAACATGTTAAAACGATATGAACCTATAAATCTCGGTTCTAGAGTTATTGGACAGTTTGCGGGAATTAAAAAATCACCAGCGCAAACTTTTTCAGCTCGTTTTGACAGCACCACATACATCGCCACTTAGCTCTAGAGATACTAATAGAATAATGGTGCGTCATGATGTTTGAAATGATGGTCAAATCAGATTTAGGCTAAAACAAGTGGTTTTGAAATTAAAAGAGGTGCGTAGTGATACCCCTTAAAAATGGTATGCGTGGTGATACCCCGTCTGACCCTATAGGTATATTTTTCATAAAACCTCCCGTTTATATTTATACATCTTTTGTTAAACACAAAAAATCATTGCCCATTTAAAATTAAACAATTTTAGAAAGCGAAGATGATAAACATATGCTTCTTAGATATTACTATTATGTGGACGGGGACCCTCATACATCACTCAAGAGGGAGCTCTGACAAACACCTAATATATTTGAATAGCTTCTCATGATATGAGCACCCTTGTTATTGTGTAATCGTGCGAAATTAAATGGAAAAGAAATGTCAAGGAAAGATTATATCCAAATCGGTTCAGAATTAAACTTATTATTATTTTTCCATGACAGCTGTTTCATCCGAACTAACTAGTAGGTTAATGGAGTTGATATAACGTAAGACTAAATTATTAATTTATTATTCACTGTAATAATTGTTTTCTCAGCCCTCATAACATGATTAACATCACATTTTAAATTACCGATCACAGACGCACCTGTCATTGGAAATTTGAAGCATATATGTACATTGTGTACAAGGGTCTCAAATAAAAAAATCAAGCAATCTTAAGTATTTCAACCAACCATGAAAAACTCGATTGTTATTCGAAAAATTTAGCAACCAGAGTTATATTTGATATTCCAGTATTCAAAATCGTAAAATACATTGTAGCAAACCTGCAATATATTTTCTCGGGCAGGCATTAGTATTGTTTTTAGATAATAAACCTGTTGTTTATTTATCGCCAGTTAATTTGTTTCCAGCAAAACTATGAATAGGTTGTTTGTGGAATTATAAGGCTATGTTATGTAAGTAGGGGTTTCTTATTTGCTTATGATATTTGAAAAGTAATTTATCTGTTAATGGCTACGAACATTGTTTACTAGTTATTGATAAATTTACTTTGATTATTTCCGTCTGGGGTTTCAGTTTGAGATGACTTAATTTTCTCAGAGGCTCATCATCTAGATTTTTCTTTCATCAGTCAACCTAGTATGTATAGGATATGTTAATGATTGTGATGGGAGGGATCAATTACGAGTAAGATATTAAAGAAATAACCAAAATAAAAACATTATTTTGTAGTAATATTTAAAGAAAACAGTGCAAAATACAATGTTATAATTTGGAAACGACAGATTAGGGGGAAAATGATTAGCAAACGTATAATTAACAAATTCATAAAATGAGAGAAAATTATTATTGGTAAAACAAGTTGAGGTACATTTATATGATATAAAATATTTGGCAACACTTTATTTCAGAAGAAACTAATTATTAGTATTATTTTTATTAAACAATCAAATTAGAGTATTATAATTCACAGTTAACTATTTTGAAAACACTTTAAATTAGGTAAAATATTTTGGAATTGCCCATTATCCGATAATACTTTTTAGAAACGACGATTTGGCAGGAAGCGAGAATGCAAGAAAATATAATCCAAGAATATATTTTGCGGTACAATATTTCTGAGACGCTCCGCCCATCCCTCTAAGATCCAATGACAGAGCTTGATTCATACGACGTCATGACTTACATCATCAAATAATCAAACCAATCACCAAATAGGAACTTCTATTATCATTTAAACGGAGTTTTTTGTTACTTTTATGATATTATAAGCAAAATCATTGAATTTCCTCTATTTCAATTATAATTTTAAGAAGTTGCACAAGCTTTAATGCAATTATTTAGCTTTATTGCCACGCCCATTCTTAGAAGTTGGGAACAACCCACATTCAGTTGTTAGCTGAACGTGATGGAGGGAGGGTGTCACTTTTTAGTAGCTCCCTAACTAGGTCTCTTGTTGCAGTATTAAGGAAATATTAATTCTTTGGTAGCTCGCTTGTTAGAAAACTACCTTGGTAAATAATACATAAACATTTTTCAATAATGGATAGGCTATGGTGTGTTTATTAAAGTCAATTAATTGACTTCGTAAATCAATATTAGTAGGCTAGAATGTAGTAGGGTAAATTTAATTGATAACATACTTATAATTTTAATAGCCATATGGAGAATAAACTTATCAGAGATAAGCAAAAATAACGAAAGGTGAAAAAGAATAATGTTGGCAGATCATGTAAGAAGAGATAGTTTGCAATAATTAACCTATTTAATAATAATATAAGGCATTCTCAAATTATTTAGATGCAATAATAAGATATCCAAAGTAACAAAATGTAAAGAGAAGGCACGACAATGTATCTAATAAAGTTGAATGATTAATGACGTCAGAGTGGGCGGTCGTTAGCGAGGCAGGCGGTGGTTAGCGAGGCGTGTGGGCGGAGCATATAAGTTCGCAAAATATATTACTAGATTCTACAAATCTGGAAAATATTGTACTGGAAAATAATTTACATTATTTTCGCCGTTTCGATTTTATTTTATTTTATTTTATTTGTTTCCGCAATATTTTCTTCTAAGATATTCGTTTCCAAATTAACATTTTTCTAAAAAAAAATAATAATATGTGGCCCTGAAATGTTTTCATGCCTTAAATATTTCCCAAATAAAATTTATTCCAAATATTTACTTCTAAATTATTTTTCCGTTAAAATATTATTTGAAACAATTTTCCTCTATTATAGTAGTATTCAAAGTGTATGTTTTCTAAATATTTCACTTCGAATTATGATATTTCATTTAATTTTCTTACAATTATTCAGTTTCTAAAATAGTTGTTTCTGAATTAAATTCTCTAAAAATATTTTACCTCAAATTGATGTCACCCGTCTTGTGATTAGACAACTTACAAGTTATAATTATAGATCACTGGGTTACAAACACTTGGGACACGTTCTCAAAAAAAAAAAAAAAAAATGACTAAAAATTAGAATGACACACTATCGTCTTAATAGCTAGATTCTTTATTCAGTTACAATATTAATTCATATGGCTTACTAGGAAAAGGTTTAATACACTAAGCATTGGTGGCCTAATTTGCTTGCAGGTAAATCTTAAAGGCTATTGTCGTACTTCTTAAGTTTTTATCTAAATTGCCTTAAACAGTTATTATGCTAAGTTTCTTTCTCTTGCTTTGACATTTCTTCAATGATTAAATGTTATTTAAATTAGCTTTATTTTACAATAGGTATGTTCTAATGATTTCCCATTACTAAGCAGGCGAAAAGAGACATTACATGAAAATTAAAATTTTATTCAACGAGATGTATGCTTTCGCTAGGTTTGGATCAGCTCCTTTTCAAAGGCTGTCATGGCGACTGTAAATCAAGTCTAATCAGTTTCAGAAATATAGGTAAAAAACACCGTCTCACTTACACTCATAGGTCGTTGGAATTTTTGTGGACTCTTAAGATAAACAAGTAACCAACGACTTTAGAACCATTTGGCTTCTAAGCAGTTTTGATTCCACATTATCTATAAATTACACCCTAGGTAGTTGAAAAAGCAAGCTAAACAGATCTCTGTTACTAATTTGAACAGGCAACTAAATGGGTACTTATGTTTATGGCGTACAATCGTAGTTATCCACTTTAAACCATGGTGTTAAACAACATTTTAAAAAGTTATATCGACAAATGCTGGACGGATTCTGTTCTTTAGGTTGAAACTTTACGCTTAATGGATCCCCATATGAAGATATCACAAGGTGTTATATCAGTTACTCTTGTTGGACATTTAATGTTCATGATGACATTTGAACCTCTGCCAATCTACCAGCTTGGAAACTTTTCAATTAGCCAAAGTGTGACATTTTTTTCCCAATGATGAGGATAAAAAAGAATACTTTCAAATCTAGAATTATTGGTCAATTAAAAGTGCAGGCAAATAGATACAAAAAAAATTATAGTATCTATTGAGTAGTGTTGGGAGGAGGTTGTTGTTATTAAACACCTCTGTTAATTATCTCGTGCGTCAGACCTGTGATCCGCTTAGTCAGCACAGTCGAGTGACCGGTGACTGTACTTTGCTGGCTCTGACTGTACTTTGTAATTGTTAATCCCTTATGCAGCGCAATTAGCAGCGTTACTGCCATTCTTTAGTGCTTTTATTTATGTTGTTTTTATTGTCAGTTTGTTTTGATTTTTATCTCTTTTAACCTTTTTATTCTGTAGTTAGCTGGTAAGTTATCCTTGTTTAGTTGTGTCATGTCTGGAACACATGTCATGTCTGGGACTGACCAGGACACAGGCGTCAGTTAAAGTAAGATGGGTTTGTGTGGCGTGTCGAGGGCGGGGTACAATCGATGACCCCCAGGAGCGGCCCAATCAGCTAGTGAATTTGGAGGCATATATTGGTGGCTGTCGTAGCAGGTTGAAAGTCCTAAATACGATTCCCAGGGGATCAGTAATAGCTGTGGCGGGAGCCCTCCAACAGTTATTGCAGGAGGCTCTGACGCAGAAGACCCAATTAGCATTGAAAAGGCTTATGAGCTTATGCTACTGGGGGCTACAGTGCCCAGATGGAGGTAGGGAAGGTCGTAAGGTTTCTCTTGCTACTAAAATCAATCGGCAGGTGGCCCAATTTTTAGAGACTGACTCCCTACCATAATCCCAGTTGTTAACAATCGACACGCTTCAGACGATGACAAATTACAAAAGTTGAAAAAAAGAGTGGCAGCTAAGTTTGCAGATGGTGACGTGAGTGGAGCAGTTCGTGAGCTGTCATCTTCGGATGGACTGGCCCAACGAAACGAAGAGACTGTCAGAGCGTTGAGGTCTAAACACCCGCCTGCCCCGCTAGACTTGATGATGCCAGAGCCTCCGGATAATTCTCTAATTGTGCCTATTGTGTCTGGAGGGCTGTTAATTCTTTCCGTCCCGGTTCTGCCAGAGGACCTGATGGCCTCAGGCCAGGTCATTTGTGTCCCATTCATCTGCAGAGGCTGGAGTACCTCTTTTGACCACTCTGACAGATTTTGTGAATGCGTTATTGAGAGGAGAAGTTCCTGATTTTGCTTTGTCAACTTTCTATGGAGCCACATTATGCGCTTTAACCAAAAAGGATGGTGGCATCAGACCCATAGCAGTTGGTAATACCTTGCGTAGGTTGGCTGCCAAAGTTGGTGCGCGCCCCCTATCACACTCTCTTGGTAGTGAATTAAGACTGGTTCAGCTTGGTTTCTCTACGAAGGGTGGCTGTGAAGCTGCCGCATATTCTGCAAGACTGTACTTGAATGACTGTAACCATAGGAGGGTGTTTCTCAAGGTGGATATGAAAACGCTCTCAATTATCTGAGGAGAGATACCTTCTTTACTGTTATTCGTAACCATGTGCCGGAGCTATATAGACTCATTTGGCAAGCTTATTCTTCGCCTTCAGCTTTGTGTTTTGGTGAAGAGGTGCTGAGGTCGAAGACAGGTATCCAGCAGGGTGACCCATTTGGACCGGCTATGTTTCCTCATGGTAATGATGAGGTGGCTCGCAGGGTTGAGTCAGAGTTCAATGTATGGTATCTGGACGACGAAGCCCTGGAAGATACACCGGGGAGAGTTTTGGAGGACGGAAAAACCTTGATAGATGGGTTGAGTGCCACCGGACTTGAAGTTAATAGCGCGAAGTGTGAGCTGACTATTCTCGATGATATTGCCCCTGATGAAACAGAAATGTTGTTCTGGGCAGTGCTTCCAAATACTATCAGAGTGGTTCATAAGGATAATTGCTCCTTGTTGGGTGCGCCTTTAAGTGACTTGGGTATTCACGAGGAGATTTTAAGGAAGAAAGAAGATCTGGATCTCATGGTATCTCGATTGCGGGTGGTGGATAAACATCAAGCCTTCTTTTTGTTGAGAAATGCTTTCTCCATTCCGAATCTACAAAATGTTCTGCTGGCTTCTCCAGCTTACAAGCACGTAGTCGAACTTAGCTGCTTTGATGAATCACAAAGATCTTCTGTTGCTAGTGTGACCAATGTAGAGATGTCAGCTGATTCTTGGGTTCAGGCAACTCTACCGGTTGGCCTATGTGGACTGGGTTGTAGGAGAACTGGGAATATTGTCTTACCTACTATTTTTTCTTCAATGTATTCTGTGAGTGATTAGGTTGAAACTATTCTCTCTGATATTTATGTAGTCGATACCGGAAAGCTTGCGGATGCAGTTGGGACATGGAGGCAGGGTTTACAGGCTGGTCTCCCGGTGCCAGTCCATGAGTTCAGTCAAAAAGAATGGGATACACCACGGGCTCATTCATTAATAGAGAGTCTGTTGGCTAGAGCTGATCAGGTGGCAAGGGCACGACTGTTATCTGCATCTCTTAAAGAAACTGGAGTGTGGTTGAACGCGATTCCCATACCGTCATTGGGTACACAGCTCGATCCAGAGGTCCTGAGGGTAGCCATTGCTCTCAGAGTTGGTGCCAGAATTTGTGAACCTCATTCTTGTCGCTGAGGTAGTGGGATGGATGTCAGAGGACTGCATGGCCTGTCTTGTAGATACAGTTCTGGGCTTCACCCAAGACATGCAGCAATGAATGATGTGGTAAAACGGGCTTTGCAGAGAGCAGGACTACCTTCAGTACTTGAGCCTCCTGGGCTTGACAGAGGTGATGGTAAACGCCCAGATGGTATTGCTCTGTTTCCTTACATGAATGGAAAGAGTCTGATTTGGGATTGCACGTGTGTCGACACATTTGCCGAGACACACCTCAATGATTCCGCAGTAGAGGCCGGATCAGCTGCCGGGGCTGCAGAGAACCGTAAGCGTCAGAAATATTCCACCCTTGGAGATGCATACATATTTGAGCGTACGGTAGAACGACCTCCTTAATCATAAAGTCCATAGATAGACGCCTTGTTGAGACATCGAATGATCCAAGGGAGTCTGCCTGGTTCCAACAGCGAATGGCTCTTGCGATCCAGAGAGGGAAGGCCATCAGCATCCTCTCAGCCGCAAAGGAGAGCTTTTAGAGGGTCAAGCCCACCCCTTCAGGGAACTCAACCCCTCACTCGTAGCTCCTGAAGGAATTTCCTCTTCTGTGAAGATTTAACCTTCTTGTTTTTGATGGAAAAATTTTGTCTTAAAAAAAAAAAAAAAAAAATAGATACAGTAGAGTGAATAGAGATATTTATCACCTTTAAAATTTGTATCGATAAAAACTGACCTAAAACTATCTCCAATCCCATATGGTCGCCAACATGGTTGCCAACAAGTGAAACAAGTGGCCTCTCGTTTGTCTAGTGAAGGTTATTGAGAAAACTTTGCATATTTAGTAGAGACAGCCTCTATTGATTTGAGACCTACGCCACTGCTTTGTAGGAGACAATTTCAACTCATTTGAGATAGCTATCAATGATTTGAGACAGCATTTACTGATTCGTGGTTGCTTTTAGTGATTTAATACAGCCATCACTGATTTAATTAGACAGCCTTCACAGATATAATTAAGAAATCAATCGTTGATTTGAGACAGCATTTAATTATTTGAGCCAGCCATTACTGATTTGATAAGGCATTCTCTGATTTGAAACATCTATCACTGTTTGACACTGTTTTAATTGATAATTGAAAACTTTCACTGACTTGCGACCGCCTTCACTTATTTGAGACAATCATCACTGATGTGATTTCAGACAGGTTTTATTGATGTTCAACAGCCTTCACTGATATAAAACAAGCATCATTGATAAAAGACAGCCATCAATAATTTGAGGTAGTTTTCATTGAATTGAGACAGTTACCTAAGATTTGAGATAACCAAAACAGATTTGAGATAGTATATAGGAATATAGGTGTCTGGTCAATTGATCCCCGGTCAAAAGATCCCCGGTCATTAAATCCCCGGTTATTTGATTCCCATACCAATTGATCCCCGGTCATTCGGACCCCGTTCATTTGATTCCCAGTCATATTTATGTTTGCTCGTATATTTAGCATACAATAATTTATTACGATCTTAAAAATTGCAATATACTATTTAAACAATATATAAATCTTGTGAACGATTTGACATCTACTATTTATATAATACATTCCATAAATAATGAAAAAAATAACAGAATTCAAACAGCTAGGAATTATTATCACAACAAATTATCATTTTTATCTACAAATAATTTACACTTACAACTAGTCAGAAAACATCTTATAGGTGATAGGAAATATTAACCAACTCTTGCAAGCTAAAGTTAGGTATATTCACTTCGCAAGCTATAAGTGAATATACCTAACTTTCAGTAAAGCTGTTTTCCCTGTAACTAGTACAAACATTATGATTATGTAGATGGGATAGATTATTTTTTTATTTTTATTTTACTATGTTTACTATGAAATAATTTTTGATTTCCCACCTGCATGAAGATAATAATTGTGAAAAAATAATAATTGTAATAACACACGTGCAAAGAAGTTTAACTAAAAACTACAGATAAAATTGTCAAAAGTTACTGTAGTGATGCATGATCACTATCAAAATAGCTTTCTCATAATAGTAATATATGATATTTATAATTTCCCATTTCTCATTCATTCTCATATTCAATCTTAGACTTCTAATAATTCTCATTTTTCATTTCTTAATATTAGGTAGCTAAATTTGTCTTTTTTGTTATAAAATAATTTTCCTAAATAGTTTAAACATACCCAATTGATTCAACTTTATCATTTCACTATAATTTATCATTTTGTTACAAATATTTATTGAGTCAATAATGTTCAGGAATTTGCTCTAGAATGTTCTAGTAAGTTCCTTCTAGAGCAAAACTTAAATATATTGTATCTCCTAAACTAACTTATGTTCAAACTTTATATTATGTAATTAGGTTCTTTTCTTTTTATTTATCATGATTTATATAATTTTAATTCTTAATTCCTTGTATTAACTAGTGCCAGTTTTATAAATAGGTAGTTATAAACTTGTGTCATTGCGCATGCGCTAAGTTGTTTGTCAAGCATTCATATAAAAGGCTGTTATGCTATTGAGCCAAATCATTTCTAATCACTCATTACATAGAGCTACAGCCGGAAATCTCTCTGTAAGTTGTTGTCTTCTTTTAGTTTATTATGTTTAAATTTATATAAATGTTGTTTAATTCCTTTTTGTATTTAATGTAATTTTTTGTAGGTAGGTTGCATTATCTTTTGTTTATATATTATTGATTAATAATATGTAGTCTCTAATTAATCTGTAATTCCTGTTCATATTACAGGCTGTGACTCTACCACTCACACATTTAATCTCATTTCATTTATATCTATTCTAAATATAGTATTCGTTCTATATAAATTTATTTAACCTACCCACCACCAAACTAAAACTAAACTATTATAGAACGGTGGCTTAACCACCCCTATATTACACTTCAATTAGCTCCTATACCAGGAGAAATAATTACGAGACATGCGCCTGATTTATTTGATAAGTCATATGTGCTAGTTATAATAAGTGTGGATATACCGGTATATTTGATTTTACCATTGAATATTTTATAATGTAAATTTGAAATTATATATACAGTACTGTTACTTATTTGAATAAAAAGTATTTAATTTCTTGTTAGCTGTTTTTAGCCTTATTACTTAGTTTCTTTAAAAAACTTCATCGACTGTAAGGTGCATACTTCTATTATATATTAAATAATTAATATATTCACATATAATAAATGAATAGTGGGTGTATAAATGGAAAATATGACTGGGAATCCAATTACCGGGTATCTTTTGGCCGGGAATCAAATGGTATGGGGATCAAATGACCGGAAATCAAATAACCGGGGGTCAATTGACATAGACCCAGGAATAAATATTGTATAATAATTGTAGGTGATTATACAGGGTGCGGAGAAAGTCCCCGATCAAAAAAATTTTTTCTTCAAATTAAAGATGTTATTCAGTTACTAAATTTATCCATTTATATCTCAGTCTCTTCCTATAATCATATACTTCAATGTTCCATGTCTAAATTATGATAAATTTACATTGTCTTTTTTTTAAAATGAGTCAACGTGAGGTTTTATTCAGCTACACTGAGCAGGGAACACAAACCCTGAGATTGTTAAGCTGTTAAAAGCACCGAAATCGACTGTTAGTGATGCTGTTAAACGCTACCAAGAACTGGAGACAACAGGTGATAGACCCAGGTGTAGACGACCTCGCACTGGACAGATCAAAGATTCTTTTGAATGCAATGAAAGATGGCACGCAGGCTGGTGAGATCGTCTTTTCGGATGAGAAAATGTTCACTGTGGAGGCCAAATTCAACTCCCAGAACGACCGAATTTTGGTAAAAAGTTCTGATAGTATCCCTCCATCCGTAAGGACTGTTTTCCGTCGCTAAAAGCCTGCATCTGTGATGATTTGGGCTGCCATGTCTGAGAGTTGGAGATCTCCTCTCATTTTCGCCAAAGAAGGCGCTAAAGTTAGCGCAAAATCGTATATTGAGGATATATTGACTTTATTGGAGCGTTCCTTGAAAGGAGGGAGAGTGGACCGAAATTCGACAACGCTCGTTACCGCACATAAAAGGGAAAACAAATCGTGGTAACGCGAGCGTTGATAGATCGGCCTTGTATGCGTGTGCGCGTTTGCTCGCCGGGGGTTTTAAAGTTTGTTGTACCAAGTTTTATCTATTACTTACAGTTCACTTCATCACTGTTATCATCACAGTCACCACTGCCATCACATCTTTTGTTACTAGATGATATACATTGTCCGTTACTGCATTTGAAACCATCACACATACCTGCATTGAATAGAAAATGTTAGGAACAAATTGAAGTTATGTAAATTAAAAGGAAGTACTATGGTAATTGATAATTTTTTCAAAAAAAGAAAAAATAATAATTGAGAGTGGAAATTAAAAAAAAAAACTAATTTAGCAGTTTTAAATTTTATATATTTTTTGAAAATCTCATCACATTCCCGTGGGAATCAGCAGGACACACTTAGGGTGATCAGGACACACTTAGGAATAGGGGACATACATAGAAACAAGAAAACACTTGAGAACAATAAAACACATTATAGTATGTTACAGACATATGTAATGTAGAATTACCCTATAGAATTGATATGATCAGCAATAGCTATAGGTAATAACGAAAAAACAAATCGAATCTTTGTCTCATAAGTCAATATTAAATAGATTAATTAACATTAATAAACTCTTTGATAGATAGCTGAAATAGAAAGACGGTATCTAACATACAACCATTGGTTATAAAATTCATTGTCAGATCCAGGTTTTCCACCCTTCTCCTGATGATGAATAGAAATATTTCTATTCGAAAGCTTGAAACCTGAAAAAAACTTTCAACGCAGAGTCTAAATTACTTCTGATAATAAGTCTATCACATGATCACATGTTGAAATATATATATATATGATACTCATTATGATGTAATTGCTTTCTCATTAATGTTGGTCACTCCCAGTTGCTTTACGCACCTCTTATGTCATTTGAGTTGAGATCTGTTTAGCGATTGGGAGGACAAAATAATGGGCGGTATTCTAAGTTTTCCTCAGATTTTCCCGAAGAAAAGAAAAGCAGTCTTCCAGTCGCCTTCGCAACGTCTACAGTTGCTCCGGCCACTAAGTTATATATTATCTTGCTACTCCTCCTACAAAATAATGGAGTGAACCGGCGAGAGGGAGGGGCAGTTATAGCTAGAGGGATGCCTGGAGGCTGATCTTCACTTATGGGTCCCGGATTGGAGGTCGGATGAGACGGGAGGAGGGAGGGGCGGAGCCACTATGCCATCAGCCGGATTGGTGCCACCTCACTACAATTATCAAGCAGTGTCTCGATTCATATGATTGTAAGTGGTGCTAATAGTGACTATGAAAATATTTGTAGTCATTGGCATAGGGAGTGTTCTAACCTAATGTAGGGCAATTTAATCAAGTTTATACTCAAAATGAGTTTTCATCTATATTTATATTTTTACAAGTTTCATTTTTATATAAATCAAATTGTTGTCATCTTTACTAATTGGACGTTATTTTCCTTTTAGCTGTCGTATGTGGTTCTACTCTATGTTCGCTCCTGTCTATAGTCGACTTACCCTATTGGAGTGTCCTGTCTGGATCTAATTACTATCAAATAAGGGACAACCAAATTATCCCTTTAAATGTATATATTTATCAGAATTTTTGAATAAATAATTATATCTATATTTTTAAATTGTCCTTCGAATATTTAGTTTCAACCTTTTTTCTTAATATGGCGCCCAAACAGGGACGCTCCCCCCAATTGCGGTAGTTGTGTCGTCGTTCTTCCTTCTCTTTGTTGTTTGTCTTCTTTTCTGAAGTCCTGTTCCCTTGTATCTCTGAAAATGTCCGTGCTCTCTAATGATTGTTTCCAGGCTCTTTCGGCTGTCATGCCCCGTACCTTATTTTGATTATAAATTTAATTATGTCTGGGAAAGATTCTAAGGACACTAGTATGTCTATGGATCAACTAAAATTCATCATGGACAATCGAAAATATGCACGAGGTAAGGTAACTCGAAATTGTAATAGGGTTGATAATGATATTGGTAGTTATGATTTTGTTATTCGAGATTCGAAATTAAGCGAGCTTAATGAGCTTAAATCCGAATTAAAATCCTATGATTCTAAAATTTCTAGTGCACTATGGCTACATGAAAAGGATAGAGATAAGTTAGATAAAGAACTTGAGTTCTGTGATGAATATCAGTCTAAACTTAATCTCACCATTAGCAAATTAACTAATTTAAAATTTGTTACTGTCAACGACGATGATCAAGCGAATTTGCCTCCAATGATCTCTGTGCCTTTGTCTGCCCCATCAAGGCTTAAGTTACCTATGTTACCTTTACCTGAGTTTAGTCATGGAAAGAATGAACAATTAGAAGATTTTCTTTCTAAATTTGAGAATATTATTGAGAAATATTCACTGAGTGAATATGAAAAATTCATATACCTTGAAAGGCAGTTGAGTGGTGAACCACTAGTTTTGATGAAATCTTTATTGAGTAATGAACAGTCCTATACTGATGCTAAAGAATTGCTAATGAAAGCATTTGCTTCTCCAGTCATTCGAAAGTTTGATATAATTAAAAGATTAGTAGATTTATCGGTAGATGGTCCTAAAGATATTTATACTTTTATAGGAGAGATGAGGACAATAACTTCTACATTCAACAAACTTGAAATTGATGTTGATTCCATACTATTATTTTTCGTATGGAATTCTATGCCAGAAAATTTGAGGCTTCAGTTTGTACATATTGTTAATAGTAATAACCCTACTTTAGCCCAGATTCAAGAAAATATATTTGAGGCTGCCAATAGGTATGTAGAATTTTGTTCAAATAGAAAACCGTCTGAACGGAGCGAGGTTGCCACTGGTTACGCAGTAAATATAAATAACTCTTACAGTAGCAATGACTCTGTTAAACCTAAAGTGAAGCTGTGTGCCTTATGTTCAAAAGATCATCCTATTTTTAAGTGCGATACTTATATTACTCCTAAAGAGAAAGTAGAGAGACTTAAATTTTCACAATGCTGTATTCGATGCTCTGGTAAAAATCATACCGCAAATAATTGCAAGTTTAGATTCTATAGGAGTTGTTCTAATTGTAATAGTAAGAATCACTTCAATTATCTTTGCTTGGCTAAATCGAATGTTGACTCGAGATATGGAAATGTGCCTCGGAATGTTAATCTTACTGCAAATTGTGGTTCATTAAATTCTGAACATTCTAGAGGAGTTATCCTTCCAACATTTTCTGTAACAACCGAAAACGGTGTTACTGTAAGGTGTCTAAAAGATTCTGGCTGTACAGAATGCTTTGTTAAAGAATCTCTTGTTAAGAAATGTAAATTTAGCGTTTTGTCTAATATAACTGTGAATGTTAGTGGAATGAATACTAATCAGATATATAACACGCATATTGTTGAGGCAAAGTTTAAACTGAATAGTAAGATTGTAATGCTAAACGCAATTGCAATACCCGATATTAGTATAAATCTCAAATTGCCTAATTTAGGTAAAGTAGTTAAAGCTTTCAGAGAAAAAGGCCATATATTTGCAGATTCATTTTTGAACGACGATTCAAGCAGCATATCTGACATAGGGTTTATCTTGGGTTCTGGCTCTGCTAATATTATCCCTGTAAATGATATGGTATTCGGTGTGAATGACAGATGCATATTCTCTTCCACTAAAATTGGATCAGTACTGCTTGGTAATTTGTCAGACCTGATTAATAATGTTCACAATGTTCCACATTTCCAAAGAGAACGTGAAATTTCAGAGGAAGATTCACTATTATGTTCAGGAAGTAATTTAATTGACAGTGATAGTGGTGGTGAATTTAATTATGATTATCCTATTCAATCCATTCTTAAGTGTCATGCTAAAGTAGGCCATATTTTAGATTGTGATTCCCATTGTAATGGCGATATTGAAAGCGATCCTGAGGAAATGGAAGCTAAATATTCTGAAATGATAAATCAGGATGAGATTTTCGACTCTATGTTCGACAATATGGACAAATCATTAATTGAGTTGACTCTTAGTTCTGTTCAGAGAAGCGAAGAAGGAAGATTGATTCTTCCGTTAGTTTGGAATGGAAAAACTGCTCCATTTCTGCAGGAAAATTTCAATTTGTCTAGTACTATTTTGCAATCTTTGTTGAAAAAATATCAAAACGATGTTTCAACTCTCTCACTCATGGATGAAGTCATCGTTAATCAGTTAAAGCAGGGAATAATTGCTAAAGTTGATGATTTGGATAGGTTTAGAGACAATAATGAATGTTCATTTTTGCCACATAAGCCTGTTATTAAGATGAATAAAGAAAGCACAAAGTGCAGAATTGTTTACATGTCAAATTTAGCGGAGAGGAATGATAAACATCAAGCGATTAGTCATAATAATGCTATGTTATCTGGACCTTGCCTAAATCGAAAGCTTTTTGTTTCTCTTCAGCAATTGAGATTTGATGCTAAGCTCTTGGTGTTTGATCTAGTCAAAGCGTTTTTGCAAATTGAGGTACCTGAAACCGATAAACAGAAATTGTGTTTTTTATGGTTCAGGAATATTGAGGCAGGTGATTTTTCTGTGGTAGCTTACTATTTTAATAGGTTACCGTTTGGGTTAAAGTGCTCTCCATTCCTTCTGATGATGGGATTGTACCATATATTGATGTTAGACACGGAAGCTGATTCCGATAAACTAAAGTGCTTGAAACAAGCTATCTGGGATCTGTTTTATATGGACAATGGTGCAGTCACTGCAAATTCATCAGAGGAAATTCAATGGGCCTTTTCTCAATTACCAGTTATATTTGCACCTTATAAATTTGAAATTCAGCAGTGTTTTTCTAATGATGACACATTGCATGATATTATTTCTTCTACAGAGTCGCAGTGTGACCCTAATACCAAACTATTTGGTATAAACTGGAATACCAAAAATGATTCCCTATCTCTAAACAAACTGTATCTCGACGATAGCGCTAAAACTAAGCGTCAAATTTTGAAGACCATTGCTTCTAATTATGATCCATTTGGACTTTGTTTACCAATTTTGAACAGAGCAAAACTATTCATGCAGAAGCTCCAAAGCATGAAAGAACTGACATGGGATGCGACGATTTCCAATGATGATATCCGAAACTGGAAAAATATTTGTAAACAGGTTAACAAATCTCCAGTACAATCTATTCAGAGGTTTGTAGGCAGAAGAGACGAAGAGTATGATTTGGTAGCTTATACTGATAGCTCCCTGCACATTTATGGCTTGGTTATATTTATTGTTAACAAGGTTTCTAGGAATGTTTACTTTTATCAAGCTAAGAATAGATTAATATCTGATAACCTGAAGACTAAAAGTATTCCTTGCTTGGAATTGCAGGCATTACATTTTGGAGTAGAAACTTTAATATCTGTATATGAGGATCTGTCCGGTTATGGCTGTGTCAAACCTATCAAAATAGTAAACATGCATTTGTTTACTGATAGCCTGGTAGTTTTGAATTGGCTAAACTCGCATTCAGTTAAGTTTGCGAAAATGAACAAACTTTCTATCTTTGTAAGGAATCGTCTGAATAATATATCTGATTTGTGTGATAAAAATTTAGTTAGATTTCATTTTTGTGAAGGTAAACAGAACCCGGCTGATTTTGTTACGCGTTGTGTATCGTCTAAATTATTAGAGTGTACTAATTTTCAGAGTGGGCATTCCTTTGGAGAGTTGGAAAGTTTAATGGACGTAGGAAGCCTGTCAGTAACTATACCAAGTTTATTTTCTACTTCTGTTTCTGTAGATTCAATTGCATCTGTCTCTGAAATAGATGAACAGAAAATAGTTAGGTTGTATGATGTAAATAGATCTTCTAAATTTTCTAAATGCATCAATGTCGTCCAATTCATTCTGAGATTTGTGAACAATCTTAAGAAGGCAGTCTCTCTTAAGATAACGAAGCCTTGTGTCATAGAAAACGAAAGCGAGTTGAAAAATAGAGCCATGACTCGTTTAATTCGGGATGATCAAATCGAACATTTTGCTGATATTCATGCATTTTTTGACCAGAAAACTAAATTGTTAAAATCGATGCCCCCATTAGTAGCACAGCTAAATGTATTCAGAGACAAATTCGGTATCTTAAGGGTTAAATCTAAGTTTAAGTCATGGAGTGACAAATCTGATTTTCCCATTCTCTTGTCGAAACACAGCTATCTTTCTAAATTAATTATTAGAGAAACTCACTCACGGTTGCTTCATGGTGGTATATACCGTGTACTTACGGAAGTACGTAAACAGTTCTGGATTAGTTCTATATTTTCTTTAGTTAAACGTACTCTTAAGGAATGCGTTACCTGTCGTCACGTCAATTCTCGAACTGTTAGTTTGAATCAAAGTGACTACAGAGATTACAGAGTAGATCCGTCTAATATTCCTTTTCGTGATGTTTTCTTGGATTATATTGGTCCTATTTCTGTGAATATAAACAATGTTAAGACGAAAGTGTATCTACTCATTTTTTCATGCATTTGGTCGCGCGCTATTAATTTGCAAATATGTAGAGATTTGTCCGTGGATAATTTCTTACGTGCATTCCAAATGCATGTATTTTCTTATGGCATTCCTGAGAGAGTTTTCAGTGACCTTGGGTCACAGTTAACTTCTGCTGCTTCTACTGTAACTGATTTTATTAAAGATGCTCAAACTCAAATATTCTTTGCAGAGAATAATGTAAAGTCTTTGACATTCATTCAGTATTATAAGGGATGTAATAAACTGGGCTCGTTGGTTGAAAGTTGTGTCAAGATGATTAAACGTTTGATATATGGTTCAATTAAAAACCTTATATTGTCATACACTGATTTTGAATTTCTGATTTCGCAGGTTATCCATTTGGTGAATCGTCGTCCTATAGCATTTAGGGATGCATTGAGGCAAACTGATAACAAATACTTTCCTAACCCCATCACTCCAGAGATTCTACTAAAGGGTTACAGCTTGGTATCTATGAACATTGTGCCCAGCTTGAACGTACAACCTATGTCTGATCCTGATTGGTCTGAAATCAACAAAAGTCCACATGAGCACATAAGGCGAAGTTTCTCGAAGTTAGTAAAGGCGCGAAATTACCTAAGTTCTTTGTACCACGAACAATTTTTGCCACAATTAATGAGTCAAGCCACTGACGTTAAAGATAGGTATAAACCTAAAAAGCACAGTCCTTTGAATGTAGGTGATGTAGTTTTGCTAAAAGAGCCTATGCTTAAACCTACTAATTATCAAATGGCTATCGTGGTAAAAGTAATTAAGAACGACCTTGACGAAATCACTTGCGTGGATGTTCGAAAGGGTGTAAATCGTGAAGTGGTCAAGAGACACGTAAGTTCAGTCATACCTTTGCTGACGGACACACTTCATGAGCAGCTAGCGACTGGTACTGTGGGTGTCGAAGAAACTGTTACTTCAAAGGACAGAACTAGAAGAGCTGCTGCCATTCATTGTAAGGAGAAGATAAATAATCTCTTTGCAACAGGCAGCTGCTAGAAATTTTAATAAAATTAGGATTGTTCTTCATTTGCTCCTTAGATTTATTTGGTTTGGAGTAAATGAATAATGTAGATACTTGTATATAACTTTTCTATTGTTTGCGTTCTATATTTTTGCTTAGTTTGTTTGTATTTTGTATTGTATTTTGTGTTTTGATTTCCTTTTGCTTTCCTATGATATATTTTTTTTTTCAACCCTTGTTCATTTATAGTTTGAACTTCTATACTAATCTATGCCGCAAAATTTTTTTCTTGCACTAAATTTTGCAATTTTGTTTAAATTCTATTTGTCATAGAATTTAAACTCCTGCTCGGGAGTGTTGAAATATATATATATATGATACTCATTATGATGTAATTGCTTTCTCATTAATGTTGGTCACTCCCAGTTGCTTTACGCACCTCTTATGTCATTTGAGTTGAGATCTGTTTAGCGATTGGGAGGACAAAATAATGGGCGGTATTCTAAGTTTTCCTCAGATTTTCCCGAAGAAAAGAAAAGCAGTCTTCCAGTCGCCTTCGCAACGTCTACAGTTGCTCCGGCCACTAAGTTATATATTATCTTGCTACTCCTCCTACAAAATAATGGAGTGAACCGGCGAGAGGGAGGGGCAGTTATAGCTAGAGGGATGCCTGGAGGCTGATCTTCACTTATGGGTCCCGGATTGGAGGTCGGATGAGACGGGAGGAGGGAGGGGCGGAGCCACTATGCCATCAGCCGGATTGGTGCCACCTCACTACAATTATCAAGCAGTGTCTCGATTCATATGATTGTAAGTGGTGCTAATAGTGACTATGAAAATATTTGTAGTCATTGGCATAGGGAGTGTTCTAACCTAATGTAGGGCAATTTAATCAAGTTTATACTCAAAATGAGTTTTCATCTATATTTATATTTTTACAAGTTTCATTTTTATATAAATCAAATTGTTGTCATCTTTACTAATTGGACGTTATTTTCCTTTTAGCTGTCGTATGTGGTTCTACTCTATGTTCGCTCCTGTCTATAGTCGACTTACCCTATTGGAGTGTCCTGTCTGGATCTAATTACTATCAAATAAGGGACAACCAAATTATCCCTTTAAATGTATATATTTATCAGAATTTTTGAATAAATAATTATATCTATATTTTTAAATTGTCCTTCGAATATTTAGTTTCAACCTTTTTTCTTAATATCACATCACAATCACAATCTCTCTCATTTCAATTACAGTCTGTCTCATCACAGTTAAAGTCACTCCTATCACACACACACAGTGATTTTCAGCACACTTACAGACTCACTCAACACACTTACAGACTTTATATTCACACTTATAGTCTCTCTCTCAAACTGACAGTCGTCTTTCATCACAATAATAGTCTCTCGCATGAAACACACTGTCTCTCTCATCACACACAAAGAGGACCAAAATCATATTAGAAGAATGAGAAAACGTGGGCGGTGAAGAGATATGCAGCACAGCCATGACAAGTGGAGCTAAAAGCAAAAGCCTGTGATTAAAAAAGTCACTTAACACCGTCGGTGACAATGCTCATGGATGCAGAAAAGCTACTATGTGAGTGCAATCACTTACTAAGGAATGTAACAAAAAGGGACACTAAGCACTGGTTGCTGCACTCACAGATGGAAGAAAATTATGAAGCTGATCTATTCGATCAATTTTCCTTTTGATCAATTGTTGTTCGATCAATCTTCCTTTAGATCAATTTTCCATTCGACCAATTTTTCTTTCGATCAATTTTCCATTCGAACAATTTTCCATTCGATCAATTGCTTTCGATAAATTGTTTTCGGTCAATTGCTTTCGATCAATTTTCCTGATACCATGAAGTAGAATACCTGGGAGAATTCCCCTGACGACTTAAAGTAATTTTATTATTTCACTCGGAGTATTTTATTTACTTGGAGTAAATAAAATATCAAACCTGCAAAGTTTACCGTATCATGATATAAGGACTTTGTATTGTAAGACGAGGAGTAAGCTCGTCTTTTAAAATGGTAAGCTTTTTAAGCTGCTTGAATTGATCAAGGATAGGATTGTGGCTCGCCTGAAAGAAGATCAGCTCATAGGAAAGAGTCAGCATGGCTTTCTTCGCGGGAGCGGGAAGTCATGCCTGACAAACTTACTAGAGTTATTCTACTACTTTTTTCAGGAACATGACAAATCCAAAGCTGTTTGCATCGTGTACCTTGATTTCAAGAAGGCCTTGGAAAAGGTACCTCACAAGAGGCTAAGTGCAAAAATAGACACTATTAGTGAGGTCATGGTTAAATAACAGATCACAAAGAGTGGTCCTCTGCTCTTTATTATTTACATAAATGATCTTGACGTAGGACTTGTCAGTATCCCACGGTATCCAAGTTTGCTGGTGAAACAAAGATTTTAATAGACACTGTAAGTACAGAGGCCATCGGACAACTCCAACATGATATTTTCAAGATCAGAAAAGTGTCAGATGGCCTTCAATGTGGATAATTGTAGATTATTTCATGCTGTTCGTAGAAAAACGGCGAAGCTGTATGCACGTTACTTGGAATCCCATAGGACATACTGACGTATAGGAAGATGTTGGATTGATGATCACCAGGGATCTGATAGCAATCTCACTTCAACTCCACCCAACAAAGAGAAAACATGGTACCTCTACGTGACGAGAGATATCAGGTCACCCCTGTGTCCTGTCATCGTCTCTGGAACTGCCTTTGGAGAGCTCCTGTGAATGGAGCAGTGATTGGCGGGTGTTACTGGCCAAATCCAGTATAAATCTTGTAAACCACGATTAAATCCAAACTGTCTTTATACGCCTTGTGTAGGTTCTTCCCTTTTCAGGTTTGGTATTACGGTTTGGAGTGCATAGGCTCAAAGTGGGGAGTAAGTGAGAGAGAGTCCATGCTTCGTTGATAATCCAACGTCGAGCGTACATCAGGCTGTGAGCAGAGGCCTTCCTTGGATGGGCATATTGTGCCTTTTGAAAGGTCTTCTTACTCTTGTGACTCCTTTTGACCTACGTCCCTCTCTTCATACTTACAGTATCTGTCATCATATTTAAAGACCCTCTTATCACACTTACATTTTATCTATTCACATTAACAGTCTCATTACATTTACAATTTCTCTTTTCACGTTTACAGTCACTCACATAGCACATACAGTTTCTCTCTCTCATCGCACAAACAGCCTCTCTAATCACACTTTCAGTCACCTTCATTAAACTTACAGTATCTCTTTTCACACTTATGATCTCTCTCGAAACACTTACAGTCTCTTCTATCACACTTACAGTCTTTTTCATCACTCCAGTCGCCGCAATCGTTGTATAAATCACATTTCCAGTCGGATATAATACATTTACGCATATCACGGCAGTAGAAACGGCCTCCATCACACCGGTCACCTGACCAGAAAATGAAAGTTATTAGTTTTATGAAGTTACAGTGTCAGATTACGCATTAATATATTTTAGGTAATAATTATTATATTATTGGTGAAGAAGAAATTATTTTAGTATTTTCAGGGTCGATGATATTTCGTCCGAGGACATTTCGTCCATTGACAATACGTCCACGAATATTTCGTCCAACGCACATCTCACCACGGAAATTTCATCCACGGACAATTCGTCCATGAATAGCTTTATTTTGTATTTTGAAGTGTATACGAGATTTATTTCATTCTATTTTTCACATAGTACGTTAATAGCCTGGTGTAAATATTTGATATTATTGTAGTGATTCAAGCAGAAATTGTTCGTATGAACACATAAAATATGTTTATCGTTTTAAGATATGCTGAACAGGTTGACAGACTTTATGTTATTAAACTCGTTCAATTTTTTTCATTAATTAATGAGTTATGAGTATATAAAATATGAAACTGAAATAACATGCTTCTAACAAGAATATATGTGTGGCTCATTTGAGAGCTGAGGTATGATGTTGAAGAATTTATCACTGATTTCTTAATAACTCACAACAGAGAGTTGGCACGAAGTGTATCCATAATGTATCAGCTGATTTCTTACAGAGAGGCTCCGCTTCTATTACCAAAATCACTACTCAGTCTTATTACAAATGTTAATAAGAACGGGGTATTTTTCAAGTTAATATATAATTGTTACTCCTGAAACATTTCATATTCTATGAGTTAGAAAAAAGAAATTTGTGCAGAGGTTCTACTAATTACCTATTCACTATAGAATATTAAAGTGTTTATTGCCAGAATCATTTGATACTTTGATTAAAAGTTCAAAATAGTAAATGAATTGAAATTTTAGAAATTAAACCATAACATTTTCTCATTCAGAGTAGGTTAGTAATTAGTTTGATACTTTGATTAATATAATTGTCACATACAACCAACAGTAATTATCTTATTTTTTTTGTGGAATTAACTCCAAGTTATTGGTTAGTTCTACATTTTCGGACAGGTGAGAAAGAAAAAAGTAATTGCAATAGAAGTAAATAATAATATTTAATTATGAGTTCAAAAATAAAAATGGAAAAGTTCGATAACTTTAAATAATTAAACTATATTTTACTGTTGCAGGCTAGCAAGAGAAAAAAATGCATATGTTAATCCATTCATTTCTTTTTTTATATAGCAGAATTTTTATATAGCAGAATATATGTAAATTATATATAATGTAAAATATATACACATCATAAATATAATACAAAATATAGTATTTCGGAAAATGAAAAAAAAATAAAAAAACTTCAATAATTAACCTTAGTATCTTCATAAATCAATATAAGTTTTAGACTATATTAAATTTGAAAATTCCATAATTATATTGTACTGTTTGCTTGATTCCATAATTTTCTAATTTTGTCTCCTAAGTAAGGTAGATTTAACCCAATTTTTTTCATCATACTCACAGTCTTTCTCATCACTATCGTCACCGCAGTCGTCGTAACCATTACATCTAGAGCTGGATGGAATACATTTACGTTTATTGAGACACTTGAAAGCGCCTCCATTACACTCGTCACCTGACCAGAAAATATAAGTTACTGTATTTGTCGAAGTTAATTTTAGTATTAGAAGAGGACAATAATAATTTATTAATATACGTTAATTATGAGTTAAATATTGGTGGAAGAGGAAAATATTTGGTATAGTCAGTATTCTATTTAAATACTTTTAGTATTCGACCTCAATTTTTTCACATTTTATCATTACTATTTCAGTATTCAACTGTAGTATTTTTCCTTCACAATTCCGTAATAAGTAAATGACACACATATGGTCACCATTTTGTTTCACTTTGTAATAAGCAGTGATGGGAGAAAAAGATATCTGAAGCTCTCATGACAATAGCCAAAGAAGCATAGGCATTAATGCACATGTATGACATCGCATTGGGAGCATAAAAAGAAAACGTGTTTGCAAAAAAGTTACATAAAAAAACTGATTAAAGTAGATATCTGATAGAGAAACTTATAAGTTCTAAACTTTTTAATATGCATATTTGTTATCATTTTGTAAAATTTATTCATAATTCTTTACTAATTTGCTACTTTTGTTATATTTCAAAAGAAACCATGAACAGAAAAAGTTTATAATTAAAGCATTCGGGACAACATCTTCGCCAGCAATGATCAGACGTCTGTTTCTACAGGAGTACAAGATATCTGGAAGAGCAAGAGAACAGTTCAAATTGTTTTATTTGACAAGAATAGATCGGGATTTTGACAAGAATGGAACAAATTTTCGAAAGAAGAAATCAGGTCCACAAAGAGAACGCCAGAAAAAGTCGAAGAAGTCAGAACATTTTTGGATGTAAAATCAAGAAGCTCAGTCCTGAAATGAGCGCATATTTTCGATATTTCATCAACTACTTATTGGAAAATTCTTAAGAAAGACCTTGCGGTCTATCTTGGTATGGTTGTCCATCCAATAACGGAAGCCCATAAGGAACAGCGACTCAAATTCTGCCGGTGGCTTTTGGATTTGTGTTGAAAGTTATCTGGACCAATGAAATTTTTTTTTGCTTGAATCAAGGCCCCACAGGAAGAATGATGGTACTTGGTCTCTTACTAATCCCAATGAGATTGTCGAATCTAACAATAGAAATGATGAGAAGGTTATGCTTTTCGTTTCTATTGTTAAAGGTAAAGTGCCAGTCATTCATGCCTTTATGGATGAAAATAGAAGACGCAAGATAGTGAATGGAGACTGCTACCATAAGTTGCTGCAGGAAAATATGTGGCCCACCTTTCTTTCATGTGGTTTATGGTGGATGCAGGACGGTGCTCCTGCTCATTGCACCACTGCTGCCAAAGAATTCCTGTTGAACTAGTTTGGAGGCAGAGTCATCAGCCGTGAGACACAGATTGCGTGGCCAGCGCATACTCCAGATTTTTATAATTGGGCCTTTGCTCAAAAAGAAGCGTATTCTGCAAAACCAACTATAGTGGACGAACTTATTAATGTTGTGAAGATATTTTCAGAAGAACATTGCGAGAAGGTCATTCAGAGTGTAGCACTTAATGATTTGAAGTGGGCGAATATCTGTGTGCAGCAAATTGGAAGCCACTTCCAGCACCTTCTATAATATGTATTTCTTGTTATTAATCATTAAAAATCCACTCTTCTCGAACATTTGGGTGTATGCTTTTTTTTTGTCAGTATAACTATGAATAAAAGCCACTGAAAATATCAAAATTGTTGAAACACACTGATTGTAATAGGCATATGCGGTGGATTAATAATGGTAAATTACAGTTAATGCTATTTAATTTCAAATTGTACAGCACTTACATAATGGTCTTTTAGTATTACCATTTAATATAGTATAAATATATATGAAATTTCCAGTTTCCGCGGCAAATCTTGAAATTAATTAATGTACTAATTTTCAATTTTCAGGGTTATATGGCACAGTTCTCTTCGTCATTGTTATGATCCCAGTCATAGCGATACATGTATAGATAAAACCAAGTCTTATCTATTACTTATCACTCTTATGATCATTGTCATAGAAAGACATTTATAGACACAATCAATTTTTATTTATTACTTGCAGTCCACTTCATCACTGTTATAACCTCAGTTTTAAAGAAATATGGATTTTAGTCCACTTCAACATTATTATCATCACAGTCATAAAGAAACATGTAAAGATACAACCAAGAATTACTTATTATTTACAGTCCACTTCATTACTGTTATCATCACAGTCGAAAAGAGACATGTACGTATATAAAAAAACAAATATTATCTATTACTTTCTTTCCATTTCTTATCATAAAGGTTTTAAAGAGATATGTAAACTCGGGTAAAAATAGGCACAACAACGGGGCAGTTCCCTTAGAGCTTTTTGCAGCACTAAATGAAAGTGAGAGCAAAGGTTTTGGCAGAGTATATGCAGAAATGACCACTTAGGCGCAGCGGTTTGCTCATATTATCTGCTTCCCGGTTGACAGACACTTAGCCAAATGACACTTGGACGAAAGATATTTGGCCGAAGGACACTTGGCCAAACGGACATTTGGCAGAAAAGATATTTGGCCAAATTATCTTTATTTTGAAAAAATGGGATAGTAATATCATTTAATAAATTAAAAACAATAACTTTCAATAATATAGTAACCAATGATAAAAAGTTCAGAAGTATGAAGAGAAGCTTTTTTCCACCCCTTATATTTATGATGAAATCCATGACTAGGGTAAGTGGTGAGCCAGTGGCTTACATTTTTACTCATCTTGGGAGGACGCTATGGGTGCAACCAATTTTGGGACCACGTGACTGCTGTGTATATAATATTACGTCAAAGACTCTATAATATTAACTCCATGTAATTACAGGAGGTGCTGGATTTTTCCTCTCAACATGTGATAGTATAGATAGATACAAAAGATATTCTTGAAATATCTTCAATTGCACTTTGAAGATCATTTATTTTATATTAATGTTCAATTTGAATAACTTTTATCACTCTCTTTTGTAATCATGATACCACACTGCAATAAATTCAAAATACTAAATTATTGTTTTTGAAAACCTTTAAAATTGTTCCCAATAAATTTAAAACAATATTAATCTAATTAATCATCATTGCAAATTATATACATCTGACGGGGCGAGCTGTGTCACTACTCCACCTATTGCGTCACTCTGGGCACTGAAGAAATATTGAGTGCAAAATCCATTTTAAGACCTTCCTGGTATCACTGAACAGCTTGCTGTCTCTAGTATAATATGAAAACTTTCTGGATTAGGGATGAATTCAAATTGTTGAGCAATAAATGCTTGCAGTTCGTAATAAGGATACACATTATGAACATATTAAAATCAATTTTCCTTTTTATAAAATAACTTTAAATTCGATGGAAAGAAAACAGCATTTATTGAATTAACCGGAGGCTGTAATTTGTAATATGGATACACATTATGTCCATATTATAATTTAGTTTCCTTTTTATAAAATAACTTTTAATTCCAAGAAAATATAAATTATAGTTCAATTAAACGGAGGCTGCAGTTCGTAAGATGGATTTACATTGAATGAAAGTTTTTTTCGGCCAAATGTCCGTTCGGCCAAATATACTTGGGCCAAGTGTCCATCAGCCAAGTGTCATTCGGCCAATTGTACGTGCACACTGCTTCCCTACTGCTGAAACTGCGGAACTTTTCTAAAATCAACAAACCACTTCAAAAAATAAAATATATATATCTGTATATATGGTACCAAGTTCAGAGTATATTTAGATAGGTTTATCATAAATAACTATTTTTTTCAATCATTTATAAGCTTGTCTCAATCATGCCATCGTTAAGATAAGTTTTTGAAACAACTGAAGAAGAAGCCATCAGAACTTTTCAAATTTATGGAGTAGTTTCATCTTCAAAAGAATTTAAAAACCATCACCTGATGGAAGTTAAACATGCTAGGGTATTTGAATGGAGATGTGATAAAAGAAGTTGTCGCAAAAAGATCAGTACTAGGCCATAACTTCATGTCTAGCCATCTCCAATAAGAGTGTCCGACAAATAGTCTTAAGACAGTGTCTCAGTAAAGATTTTTTATCATAGAATAATTATACTGCGTAGAATAAGTTATGAAGTACCTAACAAACAGCTAGTTAAGTATTTACTTTCTCACCATTTACTGGTAAGGAAATTATTGTGCAATTTTGATTCTTTCTATTGTAAATGGCAAGAAATATCTAACTTTCTAATATGAATAACTGTTAGTCTATTCAGATAATTTTTCAAGATTTCAAGCCTTCATGTAACCTGATTAACATGGTAACGTAGGAATATATTTAAAATTTTAAGATAATTAGACATAGGTATGTAGTTAAAATGGAAGCCTATTCAAGGCTTTAATCCTAGGTAAAAAAGCATGACCTTTCTTGCCATTTATCTGCAGAGTTAATGACAGCTATTTTGAGCCCTTAAGCTGCAAATGGATTAGGAATGTCTGATTTACTCTAACGTTATAAAGTCTACAATGTTATTTTGGAGAAAATTTATGATGATTTGATGTTTTTAGAGATAAATCAGCTTCTTTATGATATAATTGGAGACAAATGTAAAGTTTAAGAACCATACTATTTTACTCGGCTTCAAAGGGACCTAGGATAATTTCCGAATTATAAGATGGTTCCACATTTTCGGTGACGTAAAAAAAAGATTTGAAATAATTATTTATTTTTTATTTCAATTGGTATCTAATCTGCCTTAATCATAGTTACCAATTAAAATAAAATTTGAAAAATAATAATTAGGTTGGTATATACTTTTTCCATACGTGACCGAAAATTTGGAACCGTCCGAGAATTCGTAACTTTCCCTTTTCATTAAAATCTGGCTTTCCTGAAAAGTTCATTTATTTCAATTGCAAAATGCTACTCCACTCACAGTTTTTGAGTTAGAGTTTTTTAGTCAAATTCTTAATGCGTGATAAAAGAAGTGACTGTGAACTCTGAAACATTAATTAGCTTGGTCAGTTGAAGGCTTACAAAGTTTCAGCCATAAATAGCTTACATTTCTAAAGGTCAAATCTCGGTTATATCTAGTGTTCATGTTCCCATATTACTTTTGGCTTGAAATCAAAAAGAAATCAGTCAGAATTGGCTTGGATCAGAATTTCTGTTTAAGGCTCAAAATTAAGTTACAGTTTGCCACTCTCTAAAACATCGCTGAATCCCATGTAAAATAGTATGGTCACAAAATCTCCATTTGTCCCTCCAGCTATCTCCAAAAGAAGCTAATATTGCAACATATGAGAAATTCATATATTTCTCTCTATTTGTAAACGGAGGGCACAAAAAGATTTGTTATTAATTTGCAAATAAAAAGGCGAGAATGGACATGCTTTCTTTCCTGGCAGGCTACTGCAATGTTATTTTGGCAGATAATGAAAAATAAGTGGAACAGCTAGGTTCCAAAACTATCAATTTGTCTCACAAAAAAGAAGCTAAATTTATCTCAAAATTGATCAAATTATCATCATATCTCAGCTAAATTTATTTCAAAATTAATTAAATTATCAATAAATCTCAAAAAAATGCAACATAGGGAAAATTAGATATTTCTCTCCATTTACAATTGAAGGGCTCAAAATAAATGTAACTAAGTCGCCAATATAATGGCAAAGAAGCACATGATTTATTACCTGGAGTGAATCATAATCCTATGCAACGGTGTCAAATCTCAGAATATTGACTTTAAACTTCACGGTTTTTGCTTCTAATATCTAAAGTAACTCAGTTATTTTTTTCCGCGAAAATTCTTTTACATCTTACTAAAATAAGCAAACGACACTTCTCTATCAACGAATACTACGTAGGTACTCCATCACTGAAAACTAGCTCTTCCATCACTGGACATTAGCTTTTTCATCACTGGACATTAGCTTCTTCATCACCGGACACTACCATCTCATTCATTGGGCACTAGAATTTCCATCACTAGACACTAGAATTTCCATCACTAGACACTAGCTTCTCCACCACTGGACACGAGTTCCTCCAACATTGGACACGAGATTCTCCATCACTAGACATTAGCTTCTCCACCACTGGACACTAGCTTCTGCATCACTGGACACTAGATTATCCATCACTGGACACTAGCTTCTCCAACACTGGACACTAGATTATCCATCACTGGACACTAGATTATCCATCACTGGACACTAGCTTCTCCAGCACTGGACACTAGCTGCTCCATCACTGGTCACTAATTTCTCCATCCCTGCACTCTAAATTCTCCATCACTGGACACTAGCTTCTACATTACTGGATAATTGGGCCAAAATTCCTTGGCCTCTTATTGAATTAATTGATTTTTTAACTACTTTAGAGTGTAGACATTTTCTGCAGTGAAATGCTTCTAACACACCCTGTTATTGTGTCTATTTTTAACTGGGTATATTCAACCAAATATTCATCTATTACTTTCAGTCCCCACCATCATTGTTATCGTCCCAGTCATAAAGAGACATGATTTGATACAACTAAGTATTATCTATTACTTACAGCCGACTTCATCACTGTTATCATCACAGTCACCTTTCCCATCACATCTTTTGTTATTTGGTGATATACATTGTCTGTTACTACATTTGAAACCATTGCATTTACCTGCATTAGATAGAAAAATATTAGAAACAAATTTTAGTCATATATAATATTAAAAGATTTCTTTTTCTTCCAAAAGATAGTAAGCACGAGTGGATATTTCAGAAAATTTTGATGACTAATAAAACTGCTAATTTTTTTAGATATTTTTCGAAAACCTCATACCATTCACAGTCTCTCTTATCACACTTACAGGCTCTCTCATTACACCTACAGTCTCTTTCATCACATTTACAGTCTCTCTCAGCACACTAACACTCTCTCTCATCACACTTACAGTCTTCTTCATCACTCCAGTCGCCGCAGTCGTTGTCACCATTACACTTGTGATTTGATTCAATACATTTTCGCGAATCACGGCAGTAAAAAGCGGTTCCAACACATTCGTCACCTAGCCAGAGAATGAAAAATTATCGGTCGAAGTAAATTATAGTATTAAAATAGATAAAGTACCTATTAAATTTAGTTCAATTATACAAAAAAATTATACAAATCTATTGGTACTCTCTGTATTTAATAACTTCGAAAAGAAACTTGATGACAGAGTATGTAATTTAGATGGACAGAGTGTGCAATTTGAATTCTGAAATTTGTTTACATAAATAATTATATATCTTATGTAATGCTATCACTTACATTTAATGCATAACAATTGAAAATAAGCAATAAGTCTCGCAATATTAGAATTAACTTCGAAGGTACATATATACGCCGTTATGTATCGTATATGCACAATATGCACACTATGCATATCTAAAAACAAGAGTTAATGAGTAAATATGGATATCAAATTTGAATTCAGCACCCCCAAATTAGGTAAAAACGGGTAATTTTGTGCTTGCCTCAATTTCTTTGTAAACCAGTGTTATTAGTTGAATATGTGTGAGAGAGGAAAATATTTTCCACATTGTCTACAGTCGATTTCAGTGATTTCAGAATTCGATTGCTTTAATTTCTCAATTTGTTTCCTAATTTATCAGTATCAAAGTTTTCGACTATATTATAATTCGTAATTCCAATATTTGATAATAGAGTTCTCTTTTCAAATTTAATATATATTCGCATAATTTTATTTTATTGTACCTTATTAAGGTCAAATAGACTAAAATCTTTTACATGATACTTACAGTTATTATTATCACTATTGTCTTCGCAGTACTTGTATCCATTACATCTAGAGTTAGATGGAATACATTTACGTCCATTGGAACACTTAAAAGCGCCTCCATTGCATCTGTCACCTGACCAGCAAAATATTTTTATTCAATTTTAATGATAGCATGTATGCCATTGTATGGGAATATAATAAGTAAATAATACTTATAGTTCTTCAACCGTCGAATTTTCGATATATATTTTTTTATAAAACTTTCCTTTTATATTTGCACAATCATTGTTAAAGACAAAATGTAATAGCCATTTAAAATTTAAAAAAAACTAAAAAAGCAAGAGACATATATAGATACAACCAAGTCTTTTCTGTTACTTACAGTTCACCTCATCACTGTTATCATCACAGTCACCACTACCATCACATCTTTTGTTTCTTGGTGATATGCATTGTCCATTGCTGCATTTGAAACCGCTACATCTACCTGCATTGGATAAAAAATGATAGGAGTTAATGAAAGTCTAATAATAGGAAATAATGAAAATTAATAGGATATTTTAAATTGGGTTTCCGGAAATGGTGCCCTCATGATAAAAACAACAAAGTAAAGATCCCACAGCAATTATGCCTGTGTAAAAAAAAAATCTCAAGGAAAATTGGCTACTATGATAAATATTCACAGGGGAAAAAGCCCACAATAAAAGTGAAACATAAATTATACAATTTGTAACAGATATATCTATATCAGGGATGATATATAGCCTCAACCCTTGTCATATCATTTACAGTGCAACTCCTACTCCTTTATAATAAAGTCCTTTGTAGTGAACTATCCTGATTAATGGAGTCTATTAGATAGAAGTATCTAATACTAATTATTCTTTATTAGTTTAATTGTTCTAAATTAAATAATTAAAAACTAATAATTATTATAAAATATTAATAATGTTAACATCAGTGGGAAAATATTTGTTAAGTTTTATTTCTAGAATAAAACGTGCAGTAATTGTCAACTCATAATTAGGTGCCTTAAATTCCTTATTTGAATAACTGAGTAATGCAACTTGTAGTGTAATATTGCATTGTATAAATGTATTATTATTATAACAGCAGCAATGAAATATTGTTGTTAACTTTAACTCTTAGACAAATATGCAGTGAATGATAGTTCCCGATTAGGAATGCCTAATAAAACGCCTTCTATTTAATATTAGGTAATACCCCTAATTAGCTGATTTGAATACATTAACATTGTTTAAGGAAGAGTGACAATGCCTTTTAATGATAAAACTCTAGTAAATTTGAGCTTTGATTCGTCGAAAGAAATAACATCTTGAGGCGTAGCTAATTTGGCTAATTACCTAAATACTTTTTTAAGATGTCAACCTTCCGACAAAAGATAATTGCTTTTCACACTCTAGCTTTGTTCAGGAGTAAACAATGCCACTTAATAATAACATATGGAGACGTGGCTAATTGCTTAGATACCTTCTTAACAAGGGAACCTCCAACTAGTGGGATTCGCACTACTTAACCTATCATATATGTAAGAGGAGAGCAACCCAGTTGCGAGTTCCCAGAACTCTTACACGGTATCCAAACCACCCCTACAGCCGGTCAACTATCGCCTGGTTGTGACCCACAACCGTGATAATGACAACCGGTAAAGCTCCGTTTAAATTGACACTCACATTGGAAGCTCACAACCACGGGCAACGAGCAAGTGCACGCTCAAAAAGAGTCTTGACTGTTCACATTTGAAAAGCGATTGGTGGGCAGATTGAGACAGTGCGAGAATTCTTAGTTGATATTCAGATTCAATGGCGAGAAGCAAAAATGAAATGAAGCAATTTATAGCACCAAAGCGATGGTACATGAATTTCATATGTTTCATAAATTTCACAGATTTTTCGATTCGTTGACTTTATTACGCTCCCTGCGTAATAAAGTTAATTTATCCTGTCCTGGGAGGAGCCTGCACGTGGTGGCAGGACGAGACTGGACCTGTGCCAGTCTTCGAAAGACCTCCCAACTCTTTGTCCTCTTCGCCTTGGTCCAAGCCCACCTACACGCTACACTGGCACCAGAGCGTTTTTTCCCTAGTGGGGGGATATGAGCCGGCATATCTCCCCCTACTCACCCTCTAACTCTCCGGTGACATAGAAACTAACCCTGGTCCCTACATGTGTCCCTCTTGTGGCCGACCATGGACCCGTCGTACTGGAGGGGTCCACTGTGTCGGTTGCAATAGCTGGACACATTACAATATACGCTTCTCTGGTGTCCGCCAACAGTGTAAAAACTGTTACCCTACACACAACATGACTCAACCCCACACACCCACTCCTACTCCTTCCTCTCCTCATCCTACCCTTCACCCTACCCCCGGACATCACTGTCCTCCCCTCCCTTCCTCTCAGGGAAGGGCTGCAGGAGGTGGTGCTAATCGTCTCCCAGTTCCACTTCACCCCCCACGTGGGGGTGATGGAGGAGCGCCTATCATTCCTACTCCTCATCCTATAATTGGACGGCAATCGCCTGCCCGCCCTCCCCCTTGGGGGAGAGCTGGGATAGACACTGTCGTCCGACCCCCAGTTCCACTTCACCCCACTGGTGGGGGTAATGGAGGAGCGCCTTCCATTCCTAACCCTACTAGAGCTCCTAACATACACACACGCCACAACAAACTCAACATTCTACAACATAACATAAACGGTATACACAACAAGCACATGAAACTTAAATCACTCCTACACAAACACCACATCCACATCGCCACAATCCAGGCGACAACACTTAGACTCGATCGGCCCACACGAGGCGGCGGGGGCCTCATTACACTGATACATAAATTCACCCTGTTCACAAACACCACTGCCGAAACACACGCACGGATGCCACACGACCCTACACTTGAAATACAATCTACACGCATCCAAATCCACAAACATTCCTACAACATTTTCAACATATACATTCCTCCCACAGACTCATCACCCCCAGAATACAAACCCAATCTAAACTACATTACCACCATTAATAATTTATTCATCCTGGGGGATTTTAACGCACATGTCACTACTTGGCTCGCCACACAACATACAGATACAAGAGCTGACACCATAACAACACAACTAGACAACTACATAATCATGAACGACCCCCACACTCCCACACGCAAACCTTTTAACATCAACACACGACCCACATCACATGTCATAACCCTCCTCACCCCTGACATAGCCCTCCAGAGTTCATGGACCGCACTCCATGAACTCAGTTCAGACCACCTTCCACTTCTCACCACACACATTAAGCACACCACTTGCCGCACAAAAACACAGACACACATTCACAAAATACAATACAGCCAACTGGACAGACTTTTCAGTATCTGTAGATAATAACTTACATAACTTTGATATAAACACCTTCTCATCCATAGATACTGCCACAAAACACCTCACTGACATCATCATGTGTGCAGACAAACACTACATCCCTACAGGCAACATTAGACACTACAACCCCACATTCACACCACACATCAAACACCTGATACAAACACGCATCCACCTACGCTCACTCCCACCCACACAAGACACGATCACACGCATACCACACCTTAACACCGACATAAGTGCAAAGACTGCCCAACAAAAACACAAGTGGCAAAACACATTAGACACCATTAATTTCCGCACTGACGCAAACAAACTTTGGAAACTTGTCAAGGGACTCAACAATAAATACATGGACCAACCAAAAACACATGAGTCCCTCACACAAAACAACACTATACTCACTGACACACAACAAGCGAACGCTCTCAACAAACACTATGCTTCCACAAGTAGGTTACCCACCCGCCCAGTAGATATGATTATACTGTGTCGCCTGCACAAAACATGCACTCAAAAGCTCCTCACACCCCCCTTCACCCCGGCAATGGTTACCGAGACCATCCGGGTTTCCAAGAACACTTCCTCCACAGGTCCTGATGGCATATCAAACAAACATCTAAAACATCTAGGGCCACTTGCCATCAGAGCCTTCACAGACATCTTCAATTTCTCACTACAGAACAATAGTATACCCAACACCTGGAAACTTGCCAAAACTATCCCGATCCTGAAGCCCAACAATCCCCCACAGTACTGGCCTCATACAGACCTATATCACTCCTCTCCACCCAATCCAAAATACTCGAGAGGCTAGTTCTAAACAACATTTCACCACACATCCCACTATCCCCCTCACAACACGGCTTCAGATCCCAACACTCCACATCTACTTTTTTCTTACCTACCTCTCACAGACAACACTCGAAGGCTTGAACTCCAACAAACCTGCGGATAGGACAATTATAGCCGCCATAGACATTAGTAAAGCCTTCGATACGGTACCCAGACACCTACTCATTAACAAAATACTCAACACACACATCCACGACTCATATAAAAAATGGCTTGCCAATTATCTCTCAGGCCGCTCTAGCAAAACACTTTACAACGGCAAGTCCTCCAGAACACTTCACTACACAGACGGAGTACCGCAGGGCTCCGTACTCTCACCTACACTCTTCAACCTATACCTTCACGACCTCCCTACGCCAACACACACCTCGATTTACACTCTTTCATACGCAGATGATGTCACCATCATCTCACAACATACCAAACACGAGACCGCCGCCAACAATTTACAAACATACATCCACTCACTTGAAGACTGGCTAGAAACAAACAGATTAAAGGTCTCCGCAAACAAATCTTCTGTCACCATAGTTACAATCTACACCCTTGAATACAGAACCCATCCAAACATTACGCTCAACAACACTCCCCTTCCCATTAACTACACGCCGAAAATCCTTGGAGTTACAATCGACCGCGGCTGGACGTTCAAACACCACATAACCGACATTAACAACAGAGCCAAACAAAGACTGAACGTCCTCCGCGCACTCACTCACGCAACTTACGGACACTCCAAGGAAGACATAACAATACTCTATAAAACAGTTCATCAGACCCATCCTCACCTACGCCCACACAGCCTGGTCACCTGACATATCCAACACCCACCTACAGACACTCCAAAAAACACAAAACACTGCACTCCGCATTGCCACCGGTTGTACACAAACAACACCCACACACCACCTACACACAGAAACACGAGTCCTACCTCTCACCTCACACATGGACATGAGGGACACACATTTTTACACTTCTACACTAGACCCCTCACATCCCCTACACTACATGCAAATTGAGAGGATGACACCACGCATACTACACACCGCTCCCTCCACACACTACAGACACCTCTACACCACTCTCCCTCCCACACCCGACAACACTTCTCTTCACAAACACATACACACCACTTTTACACAAAGAGATCTAGCCTCCTCCCTTCCTAACAAACTCCTTGGGTCTAGGCCTCCAGCCATCGACCCTAGTGAGTCGGCCATGTCTCGTCGTGATAGGGTTACCCTATCACGTCTGAGATGTAGCCACCATCATTCCCTTCTTTTCTACATGCACAGGATTGGGAGATCGGACTCTGATCGGTGCGACTTCTGTCAAGCCGATCAGGGCACGATCTCTCACATTCTCACACAATGTCCGTCACAACACCAACATAGGACTACACACAACATTCACTCACTGGAGCACCTTTGGAGCCATCCTCAGGCAGTTGTTAACTTCCTGAGTGATGCGGGTTTCCCTTAGGCCCACACACTCCCACACAGTGCTTCGGGTGGCTGAAACCCGGGGCGAACCTGACCGTCCCTCCATCCCGGTGAGGATGTTGGGGAGGTTAAACAACAACAACAACAACAAGTTAATTTATTAAAAATCCAGTATCAAAAAATTCACAGCATAAGACATGTTGTATACGCTAGCTCAACTGAAATAAACTCTACATTGACTGGGTTCCAATGTTTTTTAGATTATGAATTTTATATACTAAACATAACCAGAGAAGGAAGAATATGATGAGAAATATCTGGGCTCAGTTGAAGTGAAATCTAGTTCAGTAATGTATCCGAAAGATATTCGGTTCAACCTCTGTTTTATAATCCATTTCTAGATTATCTTTATAGCTGATTATGGCTCAACAGGGTGCAGTCTAAGTTTTGGAAGCAAGTTTTGATTTGACAATTATGATTTACGAGAAAGCATATTTGTTCATTTCACTAAATACCGAAATTACTTTTTATTAGAAAAGTGGCATATGCGTTTTAATAATTTTATTTTGACCAGAGTGATTGATTTTTCTTTTCTCAGATTTTCCATACCAAAAACCAAAAAATTAGTCCTTCAGACATATTGACGAGCATGTGCTTGGAATTTTTTTAAAAGATATTGAGATGCAAGAGCCCAGGTAACTAACAAGATTTTTCTCGGTACAGAAAATTTATAACAAAGTGAAAATATACGATCAAAACTGTGATGTAAAAAATTATTATTCAGCGCAGTTTAGTTATTTTAGTCCGTGATCACGAGATCAGGCGTGGTATAATAACAATATTAATCTGTCTTCGATAGTCACTCAAAATTAAAAAAGTAGAGGAGACTTAAATCTTATTAGACGTCACGAGATCCGATCTGGTATACCTAACAGTCGTCACGAGCTCGGACTGGTATTTTATTTTAGCGCATTTTAAGCTTCAACAATTAGGTACCTGTAATTATTAAATAGATTCATAAATTTTTTTTAATTATAGAATGTAATATATGGTACATCTAACAGTCATCAAGAGCTCAGACTGATACCGAAATGAATGTATGCATTCTAAAAAAGTTAACAGTTAGTATAAGTAGGTATCTATGCATATTCAATAGATTCGTGTTATTAAATTTTAGAATCTTATTAGCATTCAATCGCTTAGGCCTGGTACACATAATAGCCGTCACACGCTCAGGCTAGTACCGAAATGTATGCATTTACAATTTAATACAATAGTATAATTAAGTATCTATGCATATCTAGAAGATTCGTAAAACTAAATTTTATAATCTTATTAGCAGTCACTCGCTCAGGCCTAGTACACATATTAGCCGTCACCCGCTCAGGCTAGTACCGAAATGTATGCATTTACAATTTAATACAGTAGTATTTTACTATGTATCTATGCATAATATACAGAAGATTCGTAAAAATAAATTTTAGAATACTATTATTCGTCAAATGCTCAGGCCGGGTACACATGATAGCCGTCACACGCTCAGGCTGGTACCGATATGTATGCATGCACAATTTAATACAGTAGTATAACTCATTATTTCTGCATATACAGAAGATTCGTAAAAAATAAACTTTAGAATCTTATTAGCTGTCACTCGCTCAGGCCTGGTACACATAATAGCCGTCACACGCTCAGGCTATTACCACCAATGTATGTATTTTAAATTTTTATTACATTACCTAGTTTAACTGAATATCTATGCATATACAGAAAATTCGTAAAAAATAAATTTTAGAATCTTATTCGCCGTCACATGCATTCTAAAAAAGGTTACAAGTTAGTATAAGTATACATCTATGCATATTCAATAGATTCATAAAAATAAATTTTAGAATATTAAAAGCAGTAACATGCATTCTAAAAAATGTTAACAATTAGTATAAATAGGTATTTATGTATATTCAATAGATTCGTAACAATAAATTTTAGAATCATCTTAGCCGTTCTAAGAATGTTAAGTTAGTAGGGTAAATAGCGGCACTTTAACTAACTTTAGTCTCAAAACGCTAACAAAATTTTAGCTTCAGAACATCAATAAATTTATATTGTAAATTCTTAACAGTATTGCAGTACCTTAGAATGTGGTATGCAACATTGTAGAATAAATTCGGTTCACTAGGGTATAGAATCTGAACAAAAATTGTTGTTTAAAATTAGCAGTGTCGTAATTTATCTGTGTGACCTTATGAGTAAGTACCTATTCTTATAAGCCATCAAAAGTCAGGTGTAGTACAGCTAATAGTCTTCACGTGCTCAGACTAGTACCGATATGCATTTTAACAATCTATCAGTTAGTATAATAAGTAGATAAGAAACTATACAATAGTTTCGTAAAAATTTGAAATTGAAAATATTGGTATATGTAGGTAGCTGTACCTATTTAATAGTTTTGAAAAACTTTAAATAGAGTCAATCACCATAGTAAGAAGTTTTCACAAAAGGATATAATAAATAAATTCAAAGTAAGCTTTGTTTAAATTACTAAACATGAATTAAAGAGCTATAATCATTTAAAAACAATAGAGACTATACAAACCAAGTAGACACTATACAAACCAAACTTCACTATCAAGAGAGTAGTAGAAAAGGACACATGTTCACATGCCAGCGGCAACCGACAAACTGAGTACTTAGACACATTCATGCCGTGGAGTAACCTGCTATCTCACTAGTTGGCACCTCTTATACACACTCCAGAGAAAGAACAAGAAAGTCATAATGTAATTATAATATTTTCTTTTCTAACTTGGAACTTAGTACCCTACTACCAAAAACATTTCATAGAGCATAAAATTGCGGTTTGTTAAATGTAGCACAATAATTGTCAAAGTCAAAGTATCTATTAATTACTCACTTATACCAAGTGAGAGTTAAGCTATGAATGGATTTTAAAATATATAATAAATGCACGACTTTAAACTTTCTCATCACAGTCAGAAACAATGAAAGACTTTATATTATTATTAATATGCTTATATACGTAGTACTCTATTAACTCTAAAACAAATTTTCTTTCTATAACTGATAGAAAATGATATTTATAGTCGAGGAGTGACAATTATAAATTTCTTACTTTTATTCGCTTTAGTTACCGTTTGGTAACTAAACTAAGTCGGGATTTGGTAACTATAAAGCGGGGGATGCCTGTATTACATGCCATAATGTATTTTTTGCTGCGGTATGAGAAAACAGCCAGAATGAAATGGTTCTTATAGTCATTCTCATCACACTTACAGTGTGTGACATTACAATCATAGTATTTCTCATTTCATTTATAGTCTTTCTAATCACACTTACAGCGTTTCTCATCACTCCAGTCACCGCAGGTGTTGTCTCCATCACATTTGTAATTTGGTGCAATACATTCACGCGTATTACGGCAGTAGAAAGCGGCTCCAATACACATGTCACCTGATCAGAAAATAAAAGTTATTACTTTTTTATAAAAGTTACAAGCAGTTCATTTTTTGTTAATAACATCTTAAATATGGGTGGGAGAGGACAATATGATCCCATGTGAATTTTGAATCTTTGTGATTTGACCACTGGTAATTCAAACCCCCGAGTAATTAAACCTCCTGATAATGCGACTCCCAATAAATTGACTCCGTTTGATTTGAGATAGGGCAATTTGGGCCCCGATAATTTGACCACCATTATTTGATTCTTGAATGATGCACTTAATACAATATCAGGTAAACATTGCTACAAGATTTTAGAATAAACTCAATAGTTTATCCCTTTCCATATAATTTTAATGTAGAAGCAGCTGAACCAGTTGTCTGTGAAGGCAGATATGAAGATGTCCAGTAGAAAATATATTGAAACTGATAAACTAATGAATATAACATAGTAACATAATATTTAATTAGGTACACCATCCAGGAATCAAATTACGCTCATAAAATTACCGGGAGTTTATTTACCTGAGATCAATTAACCTGAGGTCAAATTTCCCGGGGTTCAAATTACCAGCACCATTGTCTGTTTGTATTCTAATTCAATAATTTCAGTGTTCAACCACAATAACTTTACGATTCAATCATACTATTCCATTATTTTACTTGAATATTTATCCTTCGTTACTTCATAAGTTGACCTCTGTTTTCGAAGTAAGGTCAAATAGATTGAAAATCTTTTTAATCACACTCACAGCCTTTCTCATCACTCCTGTCACCGCAACCGTTGTATCCATTACATCTAGACCTGGATCGAATACATTTACGTTTATTGGGACACTTGAAAGCGCCTCCATTACACTCGTCACCTGATCAGAAAATTAATTTGAATTGAATGTTAGTGTATGAATTTAATTTGTAATTATTATTCAATATTCTTTAATATATGGTAGAATCATATTCCTGTTCTCAATAATAATTGTTATCTCGGTCATCAACACATCTTATATTATCTTAATATTGATGCATTTGTTATTGGAACATTTGATACCTGTACAACTTATATTGTGTACACTGTACAAAGACCTGATGTAAAAACTGAATCTAAAATCTAAATCAACCAACAATGAAAATTCCCTAAGTGATAATTACATATTTACTAGGTAGACGCATACAATGTATTTAAAAAAAATCAAGAATTCTAAAACGCAAAAGGCATTGTAATGAACCTACAATATTTTAGTTCAGGCCTCAGTGATCTTATTTTAGATTCTGTATATGGCACATTTTTATTTCTAGCAGTGTTATGATTAGGTTGTGTTGTTTACGTCCGTGGTGAATGTTTAAGTTACATCATGTAGTTAGGGTTTGTTATTACCTTCGCAGAGCGGAAAGGTTATATTTTAGCAGTGGTATATATTTTTTTTATTTATCATCTTGTTATTCGCTTAACTGAAAAAGTGTTGAACCAAATTGCCTGAAATTTGGTGAAGCGATTGGTCTATGTCCTGTGACCTGCTGGTAGAATTTTGAAAGTGACCAGGTCAAAGGTCAAGGTCATGGTCATTTATAACTCAAAAAGTATTGAACCATATTGCATGAAACTGGGTGGGACGATTGGTTAAAAAACAAGAACCATTTTGTTAGATTTTGGGAGTGATCAGCTCAAAGGTCAAATATCAAGGTCAAGGCCTTTTAAATCTCAATAACTCAAAAAGTATTCAACCAAATTGTCTGAAATTTGATGGGTTGATTAGATAATGTCCAGGAACCATCTGGTAGAATTTTGGGAGCGATCCGGTCTAAGGTCAAGGTCAAGGTCTTTTATAACTCAATAACTCAAAAAGTATTGAACCAAATTGCATGAAACTTTGTGGGCCGATTGGCTACTATCCAGTTACCAGTTAATTAGATTTTGGGATAGAACAGGTCAAAACGACGACGAAGGTATGCGCTCTACCGAGTGAACGTAATCTAGTTTGTTTATGTTATGAATATAGTAATTGATCTGTTAATGACCAATAAAATACATTAGTAGTTATTAATCAATTTGGAAGCTTATCTTAAATAATTATTACCCCTTTAAAAGGAACTATAGGCATATTTGGGTGAAAAATAATGGTAAACATTTCAAATGCAAATTGTATAAAACTTTCAATATTATTTGATTGTACTACTATTATATATTTGATATATCAAATATAAAGTTACAAGTTTCAGCAACAACACTTGAAAAGTACTTAATTTTAATTTCCTTCTTGGTCTTAGTACCTAGATTAGCCGCTCGGTAGCACAGTGTTATGAGCGTTTGTTAGGTCGTACGTAAGGGTCACGCACTGACTCAGTAGGATTTAGGCCCTGTGTGAATGGGTGGTTACTGTCCAGGTTTGAGTCACCTAGTTGGGATTAGGTTAAAGTCGGGTTATAGTACATATGGACCCACTTGTAGGCCTGAGTGCTGTCTCTTAGGAGCGTCCCATCAACTTTAATCTTTTAGTACCTAGATTGTGAAAATAATTGTTATAGACTGATATTGAGTATCGCAATCGTTTAGTTAAGGAGACTGTTTCCCTAAAAAAACTGTATTAATATATATAAAAATTCACAATTTTCCGGGTTGATTTTGTTACAGATTTATCATCACTTTACGTGGGGCTTTTTTTCTGCTCTAACTTAGATAATTGAAACTATTAGATCTTTCTTATTGTTAAAGAAACCTGCTTGGATAACAATGAAGTACTATATAGCAGTGGCAGAATAAGGAACTTCGTCTAAATAAGAAAGGTTAAAGTTATATTCAAAACGAATTTATCTAGTAAAATTCGACAATGACCTGTCAAATTTACCTGCGAGCCAATTAGCCCATAAATCTCATTGTGAATACCTCTCTTTGGTTAAGCGGCCTACCAAACTGAATAGAAATTGCACGAATATAAGATGTTGAGTTCAAACCTATATTGTTAAATGTTTTTTATTCGGAAGCTCATGTTCCATGTGTCTGTAACCAGTGCAATATGGAATATGATTGAAATAACGTTGATTAGTCATTATTCGCCTATAGGGTAATAGGTTGATTGAGGAAAGAAGAGCCTAGGGTATAGTTGAAGCTGTGTCTGAAAAAAGTAGGTCATCTAAAACAGAAAATAAACCAGTTACAACAAATGGTGTTCATATAAATAAGCTTCGAACTCTGGAAGAATCTGCAAGCCTTATAGCAACGAAAATGAAAGAAAATTAGTGAGCGTGAAGGTTTCAGAAGAGAGAAGCGTATAAAAAATTCTTCCCAACTCTCCTCAATCAAACATCAGCGATCAGGCACACTGTAATCATCAGTCAAATACCATAAAATTGAGTTCCCATCTCCCAGATTCCATGCACTCAGGCAGCAGATACCGCTAAAACACATACATATGTCCAGCATTAGAAACAAAAATACTCATCAGGAAGCAGAAATTCTTATAACCCCAACGACAATCAAACTTACGATGAGGGAGCTGCATTGAGATACCTATACCAGGCATGCACCTTAATTAAGTCACATTGCAATCAGTAACACTTGTAGCGAGCAGCTAGTTATTTCTGAATGCTGATAGAATTTCGCTAGTTTTACGAGGAAGATTTAAAAGCATCTTGTAAACCTCAGTGTATTGAACACAATTCGTATAAAATGGATTTCACAATCTCTTACAATACACATACAAGTGAAAAGCTGCAGCAAATAGAAAAGACACACATTAAACATGATGGAACCTTCTGAGTTCCAGAACGTTCACAAAAATTAAACTTACTTAGTGAAGCATAACTTTCAATAATACTTAATAGTTACAAATTTGTAGAAAAGTTAACAATAATTTGAGGGAAATCAAAGAACGTTAACTGACAGGTAAGATTAGTTCAAAAACGGATCAGTGTATTGACTCTTTAAAACTGGGTACTTTATTATAGTAAAAGAAATGTAGATATTACATTTTAGTTGAAAAGAAATGAACAAGAATGATAGGAAACAGTCACATAACGGTAATATGGATACGGCACCCGAATGCACTAATTTCAAGAGGAGATGCACAGTAGGCTACATTACACCTGAACTACACACTGTTCAATGACTGAAATGGAAATGAATGATACGGTAGACAGGTGTAGCACAGGTAAAGTCACACATTTAGTAACAATGGGTTTTTAAATATGAGTGTAACGCAATACACTCCCCATTTTGCGAAGCAAAATACATTTTATTTAATAATAACCGATTCATAAACAAATCTTATATGTTTAAAAATGAAAAAAAAAATACAAAGGCAGTGATGCTATACATTGAGAATAGTTATTAATTATAGCACCTAACAAATTACACAGATAAATCATTGCTTCATCAACAAAACTACACTAGAAATAGGGCGATCCAGAATAGATGCTTTAAGACTATTTTCTATGTTACAGGATCTAAGCTTGAGAGACCGAACCAGTCCATCATTAATCTCTTTAACAGACAACAACAGGCCCATCGGCCAGAGCTTTCAAGGGTATTTTTATCCTCTAGCATCACTAAGTTCGGGACATTAGGTTTTCGCTTTTAGTTAGCCACTTTTGTCGTTTCTGAAGATCTTGAAGATAGAACGTCCTCCAGTCTCTCAAAAAATTGTCGGTGAGACACTGGGTTCTCCTCCACAATATCTTTCAATAGGTGTTCAAGTCATCTTTGCAGAATTCTTCTTTTGAGTGTCCTTGTCGTTTCATTGTTAACAGTATTGCAGGGGTAAATGGCATATGCTCATTGAGATCATCGGACAGTTCCCACAAAGGTGACAATAGACGAGGCTTCATGCATGAGAGTACTCAGTAAGTCTATCGATGGAATTCATTTACCTAGTAGTAAAAGTGAAGAATCCAATGGTCTATTAATTTGACCAATCTTTCATTCCCACACTCCTCCTAAGTGAAAAGAGTGTGGTGGATTAAACAACCATTTCAGTTCAGAGCTACCAAGGTCCTGAGAGATTTGATGTAAATTGATACAACCTCTTGCAGCTACAAAGTTAGTGCTCCGGTCACTTCGAAATAGGTTACATTCACCACGGAAGGCAGTGTATCTTGAGAGTGCATTCTTCATAGAAGTGGTATCTAGAGAGGGGAGCATTTCTGTATGCACGGCTTTTGAGCTCAAACATATGAACATCACCGCTCAAGTTTTCTTATTACCTTTAACCTTACGGGTTGTGCATTCGTCATGTACGTGCCACGGACCCATGACGTCTACTCCAGTATTTGTGAAAGGTGATGAAGGCCGTACTTTATTGCTTAGTATATCTGATATTTTCTGCTCACATGGCTGTGCTCTCAACTTTTTACAAGGGATACATTTGTGAATAAGATCTCTGACTGTTCTTTTCATTCGTACAGTGTGAAATCCTGCACCTCTGATGCTACCGAGAGCTACGTGTCTCCCTTGATGTTCAGTTTTGACGTGATAGTGAGATGGTATTAGTTGGGTAATGTGGTGGTGCTTCTGATGAAAAGGCATATCTGATTGGCGTTATCTGCCTCCAGCTCTCAGTATAGCTCTCATCGTCCAGAAACGGAGATACGTTAGCGAAAGGAGTTGGAAGGAAATGAGAAGAGGTTTGAACGAACTTCCTTGCACATTGATGAATATATTTGTCAGTGAACAGTTATTCGTCGTAGCTGGTGAGTTAGAGCCTCTAATTTTATCGAGAAACATGTACATGAAGTATACCATTCTCATTGTAAATCCAACTAGCTTCATCCAGGTACCGCAACAAGTAATGAGTTTAGTTATTGTGCATTCAGTATTTGAAGTTTTAAAGATTACAGATTTTCCATCAATCTCCAAGAGTGATTTGCAGACTGGAAGGCAGTAGTTAGGAATCTGCTCATCTGATTTCCATAGATGGACAGGTCCACTGAGCCAGTCGGTTGTTAGCAACTTTGCAGCGGCTTTTGGTCTCGTTGTTCCATTGATGGGGGTTTGAATTACTTGTGATGAACGTTTCGCATCAGTCCTCACATATAAATCATTGGGGTCTGAATATGTTTACTCAGTCAGCTACATATAGTCTTGAGGTTAACATCTTACCGATTCACTCTCAGCTAACGTTGTTAACCATGCACTGTTCAGTTTAGGGTGTTTGAAGTATAGTAAGTTGAAACTATATTCTGAGTTACCATTATCCTTTTGTATTAACTTATTATGAAAGAGATCTAAGAGAAAAGAAAAGATCTTTAGGTAATAGTATAGTGAGCAAGTATTTGGGTATAGAACCTAATACCAATACAAGAATTGAGTAAACAGAATAAGACTAGGCTATTCACGTTCAAGTACTAAGGAGAACAGTACTATAGTAAATAGATTTAAGATAGGCCAGAAAGGACCATTACATACTCATAATTAAGTCAACCCTTCTTGTTTATTCTATGAAACTTTTGTTACAGAGACTGATGTAAGCCAAATCTATATTACTATCAGTATAGAACACTACATTTTCTATCTTCAGGTCCAACGCTGTAAACGTGAAGATTTCATTCTTTAAGATCTCAAAATTATTTGGCACGTAGCATCTGTTCCCTTTAATGTTCTCCAAGTCTTTCAAAGACGTAGTCAACTTTGACCAGGTTTCTTTAAATGTTAGTGCCAACTCTTTGTCCCAGTCGTGTCAGTCTTTCCACTAATAATTGTTCTCAACAACAACTTTCCTTTAAGGATAACAGGGATCGCAATACCGGTAGTATCAATTATGGAATGAAGAACTGACATTAATCCTCTTTTATTAAAGGCTCTCTTGGGCAGTGTTGATCTGAATGTGAAATGATTTTCGGTCAAGTACCATGTCACTCTCAATGTTCTCTGCAGTTCAGATACATCCAATTCTATTTCATGTTGATCCACCGGCGCAGCTAACTCCTTATTTGGGAATTCCTTAGTGACAGTTTGGTCGTTTGAGAGGATTTTGTGGATCCTAATATGGAATTTTGACAATACTCTTCTAGCAAGAGTTAGTAAAAAGTCACTCAGTATATCAAGGGCTTATTTGACAGTACTAGAGGAGCTGATGCCTTCGTCCACATAAAAGCAACGTGTTATGTAGTTGTAGATTGCTTGGACTACATTTCTTTGAAGACATTGAACTATTTGGAACACAACTGGCTTGCGGCTCTTTAGAGACTGAAAATGACTAAAGCAGGGCTGCTTCGATTGCCAAAGATGGTACTCTCACCCTATATTCGATCAGAGGTTTTGAAGCGTCGCTATCTTCAAACCAGAAGTATCTCATGAAGTTCTTGCGACTGGGTTCAACATGAAAGCAATGGAATATAGACTTAATTTCCGCAGGGAATGCCAGGCTAAACTTCCTGAACCTTAAGAGAACTGCTCCAAGTTGGTTATTACGATCGGGACCGCAGAGAAATTTGGAGTTCAGACCTGTTCTACAGTATAAAGCAGCACTGTCAAAGACTAAGCGCAACTTATCCTTCTTGGGGTGATACAGAGGAAACACAGGCAAGTACCAACATTGACCACTAGGTGTAACTAATTCGTTAGATGGTATTTTTTCTGCATGACCACTGCTAATAATAGTTTCATATATTCCAGAGATATCATAAGTTTTGAATCGTCCCCACGCAGCCGTCTCATGCAGTGTTATCTTTTGACATTTGTACAATACTGCTCTATTAGAAGGAAATCTCACCATTCGATCTTTGAATGGAAGTGACATTTCTAAGTTTCATTCTTCGTTGACGTTGGTGTGGTTGGATATATGATGCTGAAGAATTCGTTTTGTTCACGCGAAAGGTCCATTTCATTTTCATCCGGTAATTTGTAGAAAACGTTTTCTCTAATTTTCTCGAAAGCCATCTTAACGTCAAAGTGATCATGTTCAATGATGTTTCGCAAACTTTTTTGTTGTTCTATTTCCCTATGAGGACTGATCACATATTCAACTGCCCAGCCAAGAGGGGTTTTGTGACCGTAAGGAGGAGAAGAATCCACTGTCCATGTTTTCATCAGGTAACCTGAATTTCAGCCTAATAATAGTTCTACTTGCGCCTTCTCATCTATTTCGGAGAAGTTATCAGACAAATGGGACAAGTGAAGAACCATCTCTACAAGTAGTGGAGTGGCAATCTCGCATTTATTGTCGGGGATACCACCGTTTTCATAAAAATTAGGCAACGGGAAAGCTTTATCTTCCACGACTACTTTCACATATAAGCCTTTAGCTACGCGGCCATTACATGGTGTGCTCAGATGAGAAATGTTAGCTACATTATACTCATAAATTGGTGCGTCTCTATTTAGTTTATCGAGAAGACTTGATGTTATGAATGAATCGTTGTTCTCTTCAGGTACAGCGTCAGAATCTGTCAGGTACAGCGCGAGAATTTAAACAGATAAAGGAAGTACCATTCGTCGCATTATGAACAGCTAATTGTCTCATCAGAAATGTAACAATTATTTCCATACAATCTTTTGATTATTCATTTTGTATTTAATTAATGTTCAGTCTATTACTATTTATTTACAATCCGAAGTGGTTAATTAATATAATTAAAAAATTACAAGATATAGTACATCATTTTAAATTACATAATAAAATTCTTGAATTCGAAATAACGAAGACAAAATGACAGGATATTCATTGAGTAGAAAAATAAACACAGACACGAACAAGAACAGAGATGTAAATTGACATATTCTTTATACGCACTTTTGAATGACAATATTCTTCTATTTCAAAGGAATGACCGTACAGACGAAATCGACTTTAAAAAATAGGTTGATGTTGAAGGTTTCATTAAAAACCTAGATAACCAATATTCAAATCAAGATCTACCTAATAACCTACAACAATGAAATGATTTATTTTTCAGTCATGTTGATCCAGTGCATGGAGAAGCTGAATTGCTTATTTCAACATTTACTGATGACGTGGAATTTGGTAGAGACAAATAGGGTAAAGGTACTATCTCAGCATTAGTGATTGTTAGACAAAAAGGATAAAGGTACTATCTCAGCATTAGTGATTGTGAGACAAAAAAGATAAAAGTACTATCTCAACATTAGTGATTGTGAGACAAAAAGGATAAAGGTACTATCTTAACATTAGTGATTGTTAGAAAAAAAGGGTAGAGGTACTATCTTAACATCAGTGATTGTTAGACAAAAAGGATAAAAGTACTATCTCAACATTAGTGATTGTGAGACAAAAAGGATAAAGGTACTATCTTAACATTAGTGATTGTTAGAAAAAAAGGGTAGAGGTACTATCTTAACATCAGTGATTGTTAGACAAAAAGGTTAAAGGTACTATCTTAACATCAGTGATTGTTAAACAAAAAGGATAAAGGTACTATCTCAGCATTAGTGATTGTGAGACAAAAAGGATAAAGGTACTATCTCAACATTAGTGATTGTGAGACAAAAAGGATAAAGGTACTATCTTAACATTAGTGATTGTTAGAAAAAAAAAGGGCAGAGGTACTATCTCAACATTAGTGATTGTTATACAAATAAAGGGTTTATAACCATAAACTAAATAAAAAATTTATCATTTTGGCTTTTGCAGCTGAAATTGCTAAATAGCATGGAAAAATTAACTGAAATGTACCTAGGTATTCAAAATGTTTAAGAAATTAAAAGTACTAAATCGAATAGTCAGTGATACAATAATATCATAGAAACTACTTGATACTCCTACAGACTAAACCTAGGTTACAGGTACACTGAAAAAAAGTACGAGTCAAATTGACTCAAAAGTTGAGTTTTCAGTTTGTCCCAAAACCGACTCAAAAATACGAGTTAATTTGACTCATCCTAATATTTTACTAAGAAACATGAGTTTTATTGACTCCTAATTCATTGCCAGTTTGACTCAGGTAGTGTCAATCATGAAAAAAGTCTCCAATATTGGAGTTTTGCAGCCTTGAATCAACTGATGAGTCAGGTTGGCTCGCAATTTTTCCTAAGTTTAGTTACAGACCTGCACTCTGCATCTGAGTAGGTTCTAGGACAACTCGCCGCCGGACAACTCGCCGCGGACAATTCACCGTGAGAAAAAATCACCGCTAGGACAACTCGCCGCGTGATTTATGTTTTGTCGGCGTATACATCACTTACATATATTTAAAAATTATTATAAATTTGGACAATGATTTGTTTCTATACGCTCAAGACTGATGTAAAGCAATAGTTGACAAATTTCATTATTTCAATTAATTAGTTTCTTTTGTTATATCTGTTAGAATATTTCAGGCCGCAAAAATTATTACATCTATTAATATAAATCTAGAAGCATTCAAGATCTGCTTTGAAACGAAGGACTTTCTAATTGACGTCAAAATGAAATTAATTACCAAGAGACAGGAAGAAGAAGTCAGAAAGCAAAGTGACTCCTTGAACAAAGGAACCAACCACCAACAGAAAAGGAAAATAAGGAGGTGATAGTTAATGTAACTTATTAGCCTATCTAAAGGTACGTTTTGCATGCAGCGAATGTTAATTGCGATCATCGCGGAGTGATTATCGCTGAGCATTAGTTCAATGCTATTTCTATGGAGCTGTTTTGGAACAAACGATTACCGCCGAGCTATATTTCAATGTATTCCTATTGCTGGAGGATCATCGCTGAACGATGATCGCAACAATCGCTGCACGCAAAACGTACCTTTACACATAAATCTAAGACTTCGTAGTTGAATAACCTTTATTTAAACTAACGTACTAGTTCTAAACTGAAGTAATTTTTACAAGTCATTAAACATATTAAGAAGACACCTGAACTGGTTTTCTTTCCATTAGCAAAATATTTTTACCAAAATACTTTCAAATAGATCGAAGAAAATATTATTATTAAATTATTTACGACACAGGCTTTTTTATATAATAGTTAAAAAAGCATTATATTTAACTTTTGAAATGGAAAGGAAAATATTTTCAAATACTGCTAAGAAAATTTGATAACTAATTTACAACACGCACCTTATATTTAAAATATTTCTATAAATAAATGGTGTATACGGTGGTAAACATATATGTATCACGCAGCGAGTTGTTAACACACACACAACACTGATTAGATACATACCTACCTTTATCACTATAAATTTAAATTTCCATAGTTTTAACTATTAGTTCCCATATTGGAAGTTTGTGGTAAATTTCTTTTAATAGTATTGAGTAAATTAGATTAGTAATTTTTTTTTTTCGCCAACCAAATTCAGCCTACTATATTTGGATATGTAGTACTTATGAAGTTATGTGATATATTTCTGAGAGGTTTGGTAAAAAATGACCAAAATTTGATTGAACCATCTCCATTGCCTGAGTGGTAAAACTCTCCCAATGATAAAAAAAATATATGTTTAAATAGATACAACCAGGTAGCATCTGTTACTTACAGTTCACTTCATCACTGTTATCATCACAGTCACCACTCCCATCACACATTTTGTTTCTTGGTGAAATACATCGCCCATTACTGCATTTGAAACCATCGCATATACCTGCATTGGATAAAAAATGTAAGGAGTGATTTAAAACGAGAATTAAAATTTAAAAAAGTTATAAGATAATGATGATAATAAAATTGTTCAGATTTGAGTAACTTGTAAATTGTATTCATTTTTTGAAAATCTCATCTCACTCAACAGCCTCCGACACACTTATAGTCTTTCTCATCACACTTACAGTCTTTTTCATCACTCCAGTCACCGCAATCGTTGTCTATATTACATTTGTAATCAGTTTCAATGCATTTACGCGAATTACTGCAGTAGAAAGCGTCTCCAATACACTCGTCACCTTACAAGAATAATGAAATTTATTAGTAGAAGTAAATATATAAGAGGTAAAGCAATATATAAACAATAATATTTATAAGTTGAATATTGGTGGGAGAGTAGCCAATTTCTGTATTTCAGAATTCAACAACCCTGTAATTTTTTCCTGATATTTCAGTATTCATCTTCAGAATTTAACCTTAGTATCTTCATAACTCAATCACAGTTTTCAACCATATTACAATTCGTAATTCCAAAATTTGATTATAGAGTTATATTTTCAAACTTAATATCTGCATAATCTTATAGTAGTTTATTCTTATTAAGGTCAAATAGACTGAAAATCTTTTACATCTTACTTACAGTCATTCTCATCACTATCGTCACTGCAGTCGTTGTATCCATTACATCTAGAGCTGGATGGAATACATTTATGTTCATTGGAACACTTAAAAGCGCCTCCATTACATCCGTCACCTGATCAAGAAAATATTATTATTAATTGTTCTTTGTCCACGTAAACTACTAGAGTCTAAACGGCAGAAATTTTTTCAAATCTTAACAAATTGACTTTTCGATATATATTTCTAATAAAAGCCTTGCTTTTATATTTACACATTATTCGATATAGTTAAAATAAATAATTACCCATTTAGATTAAAATTTTGTTAAAGCAAAAGATGAGAAACATATGTTTCTTAGATATTACTGTTATGTGGACGGGGATTTTGGTTTCTTGGTGTACGTCTTGCTTTGACTCTCACTTTAAACTCCTTATACACTAAGTGTCCTAAGTCTTGAGTCTAGTTTCCCTTGTTCTAAGTCCAAGAAGATGATGCTTCTCCATCGATTCAGAACTTAAGTCTGGTTTACTCATATATACAATTATCATATCCTCTCATGTGCTCGCCTCAGTCACATCTATCTACATACTCTTCTCCTAGCTGTTCCTGCGTCATTTGATTTAGTTATTTCATAATTCTAGTCAGGAGATCAACTCTACCTATAAGTGTATCTCCTGATATAGTTATTAAGTGGATACCTTTATTTCATTAATAGGTATTATATATTATTGTTCTATGTGTATTAATACAGTTTATATGTTTCAGTTATCATCTAGGTTCCTTAACTAGATATGCTGATTTGCATAAATATAACATCAACAAAGTGACAAACTGTGTAACTCCTTCACCTCATACTTGTTTATGATAATAATTAAACTAAAGAGGTTATAGTGTTCATCTCAAGCAGTGTTACCTAAATGAAAATCTGAAATTTCTCTTCTATCAAGAACCCATCTTTCAAAACATGGCTGAAAATTCTACGAGTGAAACTGAAAGTCAAGGATTTTTCATGACTCCAGAAATATTGCAGTCCATCATTACAAATGCAATACAATCTGTCAGTAGTCTACACAATCCACCTCCAAACACTGCTTCAAGAGCAAACAAACCAAATCGACCATCAGTAACTATTGGAATCACTCATGAATTCTGGTCCCATTTTACAACTAAATGGGGTAGATACAAGTCCCTTGCTCGAATCCCTGCAGAAGAAGCATCAAACAATCTCATTGAATGATGTGATGATGAGCTACAACTTGCATTTGATAGATCACTAGGAGACAGATTGTCAAATATGTCAGAAAGTGATCTCTTGAAAACTATTGAAAGTTTTGCCGTCAAATCTGAAAACATCTTGGTCAACAGAAACACTCTAACTGACATGATGCAAAACAGTGACGAAGAAGCAATACACTATGCTGCCAGACTGAAAGGCCAGTCAAAGTCTTGTGAGTACAATGTTCTTTGCAATAATTGTAATAGATCAATTTCATATGCTGACCAGTCCATAATTGACCAACTTTGTAAAGGTCTGTCAGATTCTGAAATACAACAAGAATTGCTAACACGCTATGAGCCTAAAATGACTTTAGATGATACCATCAAATTTGTATCTGTTAGAGCAGCAGGAAAAAGATGCCATAACCAATTGAATCAATCTGTCACTTCTGCTAAAGTGTCACCTTATCAACATATCAAAAGAGAAAACACTGTATCTATGAATAAAAATTTTAATCATATTAAAAATCAAAAGGCAAGCCCCTCCGATCTCTCTGATGATAGGCCCTGCGCCTGGTGCGGCAAAGTAGGTCACGGAGGAAAACCTTATATTGACATCCGAAAGAAGGCTTGTCCAGCTTATGGAAAATTTTGTACTAATTGTCATAAGCAAGGTCACTTCCAATCAAGTTGTAGAGCAAGAAAGCATATCAATAATGCGTCATTAGACAGTCAAGAATCAATTTCTGATAATACCATCCATCTAGGTGGTATAGCTAGTGATTTTCATATATCAACTGTCAATAGCAGCCCATCTGCAGCAGTTCCTCATATGGAATATCTTGAAAACTCTGGCTGGACCTATGGGAAATTCAAAGGTGATCTTGTGGTAAACCTAAATATATCAATCTGCAAAGACCCATACATCAAATTGAAGAAAAGAGTACCTAAAATCAAAACAGTATCTCTTCTAGCAGTTGCTGACACTGAAGCCAGAAAAACAGTAGCTGAAACTGCACTACTAGATTCTCTCAATTTATCCTCTAAGGATTTATTCCCTGTAAAGCAAAGGTTGTGTGGTGCTAATAACTCTGCTCTGAACTTACTTGCAGGCACTTTTATTACTCTCTCAACTTTGAACAATTATTGTGTTCCTAAATATACACATGTACTCTGCTACATTCAGAAAGATAACCCAGGTAAAATCTACTTAAGCCGAACTGCCTGTGAAAATCTTGGATTAATTGAAGAAAATTTTCCAAATTTCAACAGCACTCCTATCAACTCTACCTCAACTGATGTCCCTAGCTCCTCTGAGTGCACATGTCACCAGAGAACTAAACCACCAAATCCACCCAAACATATCCCATATATGCCAACAGAAGAAAATAGAGAAAAAATTGAACAATGGCTACTCAAGTACTATGGTTCAAGCATATTTAATGTATGTGAACACCAACCCTTGCCCAAGATGTCTGGCCCACCATTGAAACTGATCATCAATAATGATGCAGTCCGACAAGCTGTCCATACCCCCATCCCAATACCAACACATTGGCAAAAATCTGTCAAAGATAGCTTAGATAAAGATGTGAGACTTGGTATAATTGAGCCAGTGCCTTGGGGAACTCCAACCACAGGGTGTTCTAGAATGGTGGTTGTTGCCAAAAAGAATGGAACACCCAGAATAACAGTTGATCTACAACCTCTGAATGCTGTCTCAGTAAGACAGACTCATCATACACCATCACCATTCCACCAAGCATCTTCTGTACCTCATCACACAAGGAAGACTGTATGCGATGCATGGAATGGTTATCACAGTATTCCTATTAAGGAGGAAGATAGATATTTGACTCAATTTATCACACCCTGGAGTAGGTACCAATATTGCTCTGCTCCCCAAGGCTATATTGCTGCTGGTGATGCTTACACAAGAAGATTTGATGATATAATCAGTGATATCCCAAATAAAACTAAATGTGTTGACGATACACTATTATGGGCCTCTAACATAGAAGAAAGTTTCCACCATACTTGTAATTTTCTTACTAGATGTGGTGAAAATGGCATAACTCTTAATCCTGACAAATTTCAATTTGGGAGATCAGAAGTTGAATTTGCAGGATTTGATATTACAAATACTAATGTTAAACCATCTTGCAATATCTTGATGTTGTTTCCAACTTCCCTACTCCTAAGGACATCACAGGAATCAGATCTTGGTTTGGTCTTGTAAATCAAGTTGCCTATGCCATCACACTCACCAATGAGATGGCACCATTCCGTGACCTTCTTAAGCCAGGTAATAAATTCTACTGGGATGACAATCTCCAAGATCTATTTGATAAAACTAAAAAATCTATTGTAGATTAAGTTAAAACTGGAGTGAAAATCTTTGATCGAAAGAAAGTAGCATGCTTAGTAACTGATTGGTCAAAAGTAGGAACTGGATTTTGCTTGCTGCAGAAACACTGTAAGTGCCAAAACTATACACCAAGATGCTGTAGTTCAGGATGGAGTCTGGTGTTTGCTGGCAGTAAATTCAATAGTCCAGCAGAAGCAGATTATGCTCCAATTGAAGGTGAATGTCTCTATAGTGAAAGCATTAGAAAAAGCTCGGTACTTTGTGATGGGATGTGAAAACCACTTTTGAACATTTTGAATGACAGAAACCTGGAGGGAATCACAAACCCAAGGCTCCTCAAACTTAAAGAAAAAACCTTACGCTACCGTTTTAAAATCATTCACATTCCAGGAAAGAACAATGCAGGTGCTGATGCTGCATCAAGATACCCATCTTCACAATCATCCAGCATTAACCATTTGATTGAGGAAAGTATATAGGACTGTGAAGAAACTGAAGAATATGCTTATAGTGTTGGTATTAGATCTCTCTCGGGTATTGACAACCTTCAATCCATAACTTGGCAGAAGGTGCGACAGGAAACCTTGAGTGATCCTATCATTATCAATCTGATGAATATAATCCATGAAGGTTTCCCTTTTAACACACAATCAATACCTGGCAATCTCTCAGACTATTTTAGATACAAAGAAGACTTATCAACAGTAGATGGTGTAGTCATGTATAAAGACAGAATCTTGATTCCACCCTCACTACGATCATCAATATTAAAAAAGCATACACTCTGCTCATCAAGGTATATGTTCCATGCTATCACGAGCCACTTCATCGGTATTTTGGCCAGGAATTACATTAGACATTACAAGAACTAGAAACGAATGTGTTTCTTGTAACAAAATGGCTCCCTCTCAACCCCGGTTACCACCGACTGAAATATCGCATCCTCAATATCCGTTCCAACATATCTGTTCGGATTATTTCCAATACAGGAGTGTGAATTACTTGGTCATTGTGGACAAGTACTCAAACTGGCCGGCAGTCTTCAAAGCAAGAGATGGAGAGGGTGCCAAACAGCTAATTGATACTCTTAAATCATTCTGTGAGACTTTTGGAATACCTGAAGAAATATCCAGCGATGGTGGTGTCCAATATACTTCTCACGAAACTCGAAGCTTCTTCAAAGACTGGGGAATACATCATCGTCAATCCTCTGTTGCGTACCCTCACAGTAATTGTAGAGCAGAACTAGCAGTTAAAACTGTGAAGAGGATGCTTACGGATAATATTGGTCCAAAACGGTCTCTGGAATCTGACAGCTTCAGAAGAGCAATGCTTCAGTACAAAAACACACCAGACCCTGACACTAAACAGTCCCCTGCTCTAATTGTTTTTGGAAGAAATCTGAGAGACTTCACTCCCGTACTCCCATTAAAGTACAAACTGCATCTGTTTGGACATTAACTGCTGAAAACAGAGAAGCAGCTCTTTCGAAATGACATTGTCGGGAAAGAGAAAGACTTGCAGAACATTCATCAAATCTCCCCCCACTGAAAGTTGGAGACAACGTGTATGTACAAAACCAAGTTGGCAACTGACCTCTCAAGTGGGATAAATCTGGGACAGTCATATTGAAGTCAAGCAATATGACCAGTACAATGTAAAAATGGATGGATCTGGAAGACTATCACTGAGAAATAGACAATTTTTACGAAAATTCACACCTTATTCTCTTCCCATCAAGTCATCTCAATTTAACCATTACCCCATCATCCAAGATACTGTCGAAAATTATGACTCCCAACTTTCTGAATCTCCACCATCTATCCTTCCTACCCCAGCTCAGCCTTCTACCCCAGCTCAGCCTTCTACCCCAGCTCAGCATCCTCCCTCAATGCCACTAACAACTGAACAGTTCTGTCCACCTCAACCAAAAGCTGTAGTCACTGAAAGTCTCACACCTTCTCAGCCACCAACAAATTCTCTGCGACGATCCACACGTAAGGCAACCAAACTCTCTGTTCAAGGATTATGATATGTCCTAAACAATTGATTAATGATTATAAATATCTTATTATTATTTCTATATTGATTCGCTTTCTTATGTTCATTGCATTTTCGTTTTCTAACCATTGAATTAAGGTATTTTCTTTCATATTTTATAACGTCACTCTGTTATAATCTATCAGTGTCATGTAAAGGAAAGCTATATTTCTGTCTTTATTTTTTTTTTACTATTGACTTACTATAAGATAATTGATGCCTCAACAATTTCATCCCTGGGGAGGGAGATATACAAATTTCATATCCTCTCATGTGCTCGCCTCAGTCACATCTATCTACATACTCTTCTCCTAGCTGTTCCTGCGTCATTTGATTTAGTTATTTCATATTTCTAGTCAGGAGATTCACTCTACCTATGAGTGTATCTCCTGATATAGTTATTAAGTGGATACCTTTATTTTATTAATAGGTATTATATATTATTGTTCTATGTGTATTAATACAGTTTATATGTTTCAGTTATCCTCTGGACCTCTAGGTTCCTTAACTAGATATGCTGATTTGCATAAATATAACATCAACAAAGTGACAAACTGTGTAACTCCTTCACCTCATACTTGTTTATCATAGTCACTTTATATAGCTTAATTGAAATAATTTGAAATAATAATTTGTTTGTTTCATCTCGCTACAAAGTCAAAACTATATCTAAGAGAACACATTTTTAATTTATAGGAAACGGAAGCTTCTAAATATACTTCTGACGCCAATTTCATTTCTTTTCCAAGACTGAACTCTGTATGATGTAAGCATAATTTAAAAGGAATCTTGGTTACTTACCCAAGACAGAATATTGTGAAAAATCATTTCGAAGCTTATTTTATGAGAGGAGAATGGTTCTCTAGAAATTTCTTGGCCTTTCTAATTTACATATTCGTTATCCATAAGTGAATTTTTTCCTGTATTGTTTATGATTTTCCATAAAAGAGCGAACTTAGGACAGTGAAAACTTGTTTTGAATCTCTCTTAACGGTCTAAATATGTATAAACTATTAAAAATTTTCCTCTAATATGAAAATTGTTTATTGTTTGGTATGTTAATTAAAATGAAGAAAATGTGAATATCTATTGTCTATCACTTTCTGTTATGCTATAGAAAATTTAAAAAATTAAGAATCTAAAAAAATATAAATAAAATCTATCCCAATATAAAAAGTCATATTATATACAACCAATTAAGTCATGGATGACATTACTTACAGTTCACTTCATCACTGTTATCATCACAATCACCACTCCCATCACATTTTTTGTAACTTGGTGCTATACATTGTCCGTTCTTGCATTTAAAACCATCACATATACCTGCAATGGATAGAAAAAGGTTATGAAAAAATTAAAACGAGAATTAAAATTTTACAATAACATAAAATAATAATGAAATTGTTTTAAATTTGAGTAATCAGCAAATTGTAGTTATTCTTTGAAATTCTCAACACACTTAAGGTTGCTTCACACATGTCAGGGATTCGACCGGGACGTCACCGGTCAGTGATTTTTTTTATCATTTGAGGAGCCGGTGATGTGTGAATGTGTCCTTCGAAATTAAAGTAACGATTTATTTTTTCACTGATGGGAAAAATCACTGAGAGGAGACGACCGTAGACGCCCTGGACGGATTCCTGTCATGTATGAGGTAGCCTTTAGAGTGTTTCTTATCACACTTACAGTATGTCTCAACATACCTATAGTCTCTCTCGTCACACTTAATGTCTCTCTCATTTTACTTACAGTCTATTTCATCATTCCAGTCACTGCAGTCGTTGTTTCCATTACATTTGTAACCAGATTCAATACATTTACGCGAATTACGGCAGTAGAAAGCGGTTCCAATACACTCGTCACCTGACCAGAAAATAAAAATTATCAGTCGAAGTAGGTATTAAAATAAGTAAAGCATAAAATGAACCTAAATCATAAGTTGGATAAAGGTGCACTTAAGCTTCGACTGAGATCGTCGCAATAAGTAACTATGATACCAACCACATTCTTTATTTAATTGCCAATATTCAAGTGCACCTTAACTTAAGGCCCCCGCACACGAGAGTTCCTTCGCCGCAACGTCAAATGAACGCAGCCGAATGGCCAGGGCACACGAACGTGTGCCGCAATGGAGAATTAACCCAGATGCATAGAGAGTGACATGTAGTATGTACCATTCGCACTAAACCTAACTAGTTACACTGTAGCCTATCTAACCAGTCACACTATACCTAAACGGATCAAAATTGTAAAGTAATTGTTATTGGTAAGCATATCGGTTACCAATACGTATCGGTACATATTCATTCAAAAAGTTTATATTAACTTCATAAGGGCTTGATCGATAAAGAAATAACTGAATTAACTTGTTTTCTCGTTTTATTATTTCTTTGTAATAACTCACATACTGTTAAAATGTAGGGACAAAAGTTTCTTTCTTTTATGTTCAATAAAAATGTTTCCATCTCTACTATTTAATTACAATTACCATTGAAAGATGAGGCAACAAACCGTCCGTGTGCGCACCCACACGTAGATTATATACAATTGACTGGTAATGCAGCAGTCACCATTCGTCAGGGGAACGCATTACCCTGCGTTCAGAATTGTCGTCTCTCTGCCGGACGGCAAAGGAAGCTCGTGTGCGGGGGCCCTTACCATAAGTTGAATATTGGTGTTAGAAGAATAAGTTCTGGACAATGTCAGTAGTCAAATTCTGTAATTTCAGAATAATCAGAGGTTATTTAAACTTATCGTTGAATGTTCTTTCTTTCTTTTACCGTTACACTTTTCATTTCCGCTTTTGAATCCCGCTATTATTTTTCTTGCTTCTTCTCTTTGTTTTCTTCTCTTTATCTTTCAAATTCTTCTCTTTCACCCTTTCTATTCAAAAGCTTGAAACCAAAAGTAGCTTCAACACTGAGTTTAAATAATATCTGATAATATGGATGGGATCCGGAAAATTGATCAAGCAATTGACCGAAAACAATTTATCGAAAGCAATTGATCGAATGGAAAATTGGTCGAATGGAAAATTGATCGAAAGGAAAATTGGTCGAATGGAAAATTGATCGAAAGGAAAATAGATCGAAAGGAAAATTGATCGAAAGGAAAATTGATCGAAAGGAAAATTGATCGAACAACAATTGATCGAATGGAGAATTGACCGAAACAAAATTGATCGAAAATGATATTGGTTCTATTGACACTAATTGACAATGATAACTTATTACCATGATTTATATTTAATAATAATAATTTATACAATAATAATATATAATAATAATAATTTGTGTATAACATTTCTTCAATCAACTGTTTTTCGTGAAGAGAGAATTATATGCTTTGAAATATATTCTAATTTGAAGAACTTTAAGTTTTCTTAGTTCTAGAATTTAGGTAGTTCTAGATAACTTGTGAAATGAAAGTTAAATAATTAATTAATTTGATATAGGTTTAACGTCTGTTTCGGAACCAAAAGCCATATCACTAACGGCAAAAGGGAATTAATTACAAGAGATAGGAAGAAGCAGTCAGAAAGGAAAATGGATTCATGAACAAAGTCACTTAACACCGTCGGTGTTAAGTTAGTACTTTGTGAGTGAATTCACTAACCAAGGAATGTAACGAAAAGGGACACTAAGCACCAGTTGCTGCACTCACAGATGGAAGAAAAAATGAAGCTGATCTATTCGATCAATTTTCCTTTCGATCAATTTTCCTTTCGATCAATTTTCCATTCGACCAATTTCCTTTCGACCAATTTTCCTTTCGATCAATTTTCCATTCGACCAATTTTCCATTCGACCAATTTTCCTTTCGATCAATTTTAATTTCGACCAGTTTTCCATTCGATCAATTTTTTTCGATCAATTTTTTTTGACCCAATATGGATCTCCCGTTGAGTATGAATCTTTTCAATCAAATTTCAGAATTCAACCGCAGTAATTTTCCCCTGATATTTCAGTATTCATTCATCTTCAGTATGTAACCGTAGTATCTTTTTAATTCGATCACAGTTTTCGACCATATTACAATTCGTAATGCCAAAATTTGAATGTAGCTAGAGTTCTCTTTTCAAACTTAAAGTTTGCATAATTTAATTATCATATATTCTTATTAATGTTAAATAAACTGAAAATCATTTATATCATACTTACAGTTATTCTCATCAGTATCGTGAATGCACTCGCTGTATCCGTTACATCTAGAGGTGGGTGGAATACATTTCAATTCATTGAAACACTTGAAAACGCCTACTTGACATACGCCACCTGATCAAGAAAATATTATTATTAATTGTTTTTCGTCCACCTAGACTCCTTGAGTCTAGACGCCAGAAAATATTTTCGAATCTCAATTAACAAATTGACCATTCGATATATATAGGTCGGACGGGGTGGGTGTCTCCGCACATACCCTTTTTATGGGGTATCACTCCACACTTCTTATAATTTTAAAACCACTTGTTTTAGCCTAAATCTGATTGCATCATCGTTTCAAGCATCTTCTTTTCTCCCATAAACATCATGACGCATCATTATCTATTAGTATTTCTAGAGCTAATTCATGATGTATGTAGTGCTCTCAGAACGATTTGAAAAAAGTTTGCGCAGGTGATTTTTAAATCCCGCAAACTCTCCAATAACTCTTCAACCAAGATTTATAGATTCATATTTTTTTAACTTATTAGCATAATCAATAACAGTTACATTATGTCAAATTTTCAACTTCTCAGTTTTAACGATTTTCCCGCAACAACTGTGCGCAGTGATACTCCAGATAATTTGAAGGTAGAGGGGTATCACTGCGCATCATAAATAACCATATTTGTATGTAAATCATTTTTAGCTCCTATAAAGGCATAAATATTGAATAAGGTGTTATTTAATTATAATATTGATTAACAATAAACTTACGATCGTAGTAGCTATCCTACAAACTATTAAAGCTAGAAATTTTCTAAAAACATCATTTTATTCCTTTACTTTTTCTGCATTTATCGATATAATCTGTTGAATTTAAGCAAAAATTGAACTTCCTGCTGCGAATTAAAAAAAGGTAAATAAAAATGGCTTGCACTAAAAAAACAATCAAAATTTGAATTATCATTTGAAGGGCCACAAGCCAAAGTCTCTTAACCGCAAAAATCGGGTTGCTCAAGGTAAAGTCTCTTAAGCGCTTAGCACCAGTGAAAACGGTTACAATCTTGATGTGCTAAGCGCTTAACACTCACGTAAAACGGTTGAAGTTAGCGGCAAACAAGAGTCTCTTAACCGCATCTCATTGCATAGAAAACGAAGCAAGGGTAGACTCAAGTATTAACCTTGTTCTTATTAGGTTCATTATTAGACTCTTCTATTTATATGGAATGTAATATGTTTCCAATTTTTATAATATAATAGCGGTAGATATATTGTACTATAAAAACAATATTTTTTAGAGGCCTGCAATAATTACTTCAAATCACTTAGGTGATGAAGAATAATATAAATCACGTAATTTAAGTTGACATGATGTAGTAAATTATAGCAGATCATTTTAATTTCGATTTCACGAAAGCTGTTTCTTTAAGCTGCTAATTAATTTATAAGCACTTCTTAACATCTTTATTTGATTAAACTTTAAATTACATTTTCATTCTCTGTTGCTCAATATGCAAGTCTTTAATTATCTTGTTTTTAATAAAGTAATATATTTAAATAATTGTTAACATTGCATTATACTTTCAATCACACAATATCAGAAGAGGTTAGTTGAATTAAATGTTTAGTAGAATGATGGTAGTGAACATAAATATATTTTTTAATCTATAGTAGTCGGTTCCAATCTAGTCATTTGCTTTAGTAATTTACAAATAACTTCAAAACAATAACACTCACAAATTATCTGTACTGTACATCAAAAGAAACTGTATTTGTATTGATTATTTAACAGTGGACAAATTTCACATTTCCAAAAATAAACTTTACTAATTGTAATGTATATATTTTAGGATTGGTGTGGGTAAACTACAGATTGGTAAATAACAAAAACAGTGATTTGGGAATTTAACATCCTGCGGACACTTTCCCTCCAAGCAAATCTTTTTATTGCTTTAATCAATGAAGCTGATGCTTCTCATCATCTTGCTGCAAACCGCATGGAATTTGATAGCATATTTTTGTTATTTTTATAATAAAAACTCTACAATACCTATTTTACTTCACTTACTAATTTTAGGTCTGAAGAAAAAGAATGATTACCATTTGTTTTGATTGTCAACTAGGCATACTATAACCATTTATTATTCGTGTAAAGGTATGCAATTGGATAAACTTATTATAGGAACGTTTATATACTTTAGGAAACAAGTTATATCATAATTAAACAAAAGCCGAAAACTTATTGTTTGTTCATAAATTTAAAAACAAAACAAGGGGATACAATCTTCTTTCTCAGAGTCAGGTTAGTGATTCACTCTATTGTTGCTCACAGAGTATCAAAAACATTATAACCAAATAATATAAATATACTGAGTCTAATTGTATGCGGTTTGCAGAATAATGATTGTAGACCTTAGTTCTATAATATTATGTAATAATAGAAGAAATAAATCTGGCGGTATTCATACAGATATTACTTTTATTAGTATCGACAATACAGATGAAGATTTCACAACTATAATTAATATATTTTAAATTTCATGAAGGAAAATAATACAAATAATGGAGTTTTGCATGAGAACATTCCAAATGAAAAAAAAAATAGAATATATACTTACAATTACGAACCAAATACACGAAGGTAAGATGATCTAAATAATTGATGCTGTACTTATAATTATCAATACTGTATGTAGCTACTCTAAATAATGAAAAATGTAAATTAAGAGTAATACCATAAGTTAACTGTTAACAACTAGACTAGTATTGTGCTGAAGAGACACCAATCAATGTAATAAATTTATATTAGTAGGGGATTTAACGTCTGTTTCGGAACAAAATGCCATATCACTAAAGTCAAAAGAAAATTAAATACAAAGGACTGGAAACATAAGTGGAGAAGGAAAGTGGTTACATGAGCAGTGATACAAACAACTGTTATTACAAAGCTTATGGATGCAGAAAAGCTCCTCCGTCACTTACAAAGGAATGTGATGAAAGACACAAGCACCGGTAACTGCACTCACGGATAGAAGAGGTGATAGTAAATGAAGCCTACGAGCCTACCAAACACAAAATCTAAGAGGAAAATGAAGAGGTGATAGTAAATGAAGCCTACGAGACTACCTAACACAAAATCTAAGACCTCGTAGTTGAAGAGCATAACCCTAGCGCTATCCTCTAAAACTGCAAGTAGCGTTAAAATATGAAAAACAATCTATAAACCACATTACAACAGTTTGGGTCCAAATGGAAGGCACCCCCCTTCTCTTCCATTCACCACAGACAGTTTCAGAATAGAACCTCTGGCAGCTCAATATAATCAAATGATCATAGTTAATTTTTAAGGAGAAAAAGACAGATTGACAGAGCTAGAAATTTATCATCATTTAATGATCAGCTTTATTATTTTTAAAAGGAGGATTTAACCTCTGCTTCGACTCTGAGAAACATTCAGAAAATAAAGTGGCTCCATTAACAATGTTACCTATCACCAGTCTAGTGACAATGCACTTGGATGGAGAAAAGCTTGTTTCATAGAAGTATTAAAGTTTCACACCAAGAAATGTGACTGAAAGGGACACAAGCACCGGTGGCTGTACATATGGATGGAAAAGGAAACGAAAATGTGATACTAATCGAAGTCTACCTAAAAAATTTAACATCGTAATTGAAGATCATAACCCTAGCGCTATTCTCTAAAACTGAAAGTAGCGTTAAAAAATGATGAACATAGAAATCCAAAACAGTTTGGAACCCAAGCGAGGCATCTCCCTTTTTCTTCCATTAACCATCGACAGCTTCAAGACGGAGCTCCTGGGGTCAATTGAAGAGGTACCTAAAAATGAGTATGGATGTAATATTGATAATTTAATAATGATACAAAAAATAAAAAACATGCTATTAAGATTCTATATTTGTTGTAAAATTCCGATAGCTAGTTACATTTTTTTGATCAATTATATAGCTATTTTGAATGCAATAAATTAGATAGATATTTATTGTATTTTTGATATAGCTAATGCATATAGCATATTTATTTAAATTTGAGAACTTTCTTTAAAATTTTAAATACTTCTAATTTTACATTCAATATTAGAGAATACAGCTAATTTTAATTATTAAGCTCATTTGCTACCAAAGCATGATCTTGGACCAATCGCTTTAGAATTAGTTAATCATATATATAACTCATTAAACAATTAACTTTAAATTACATCTACATGAGATCAACATGAGGATGACTTACAATTAGGATCATCTACTCAAACTACACATGTATGTATGCAGTGGCAGTACTGATGTCTGAAGGCATAGCAGAGCAATCCTGGGACAGTTGCACACCTGTTAAATAAAATACATTCATTAAAAGGTCATAAAATTAAAAAGTTAGACGCATTAGAAAGTAGCAAATTCAGTTCGGAAAAAAATATTTGGATAACAGTTACCTAACTGTGGTGATCTTACATAATTTTTATCTTTTAAAAAATTTGCAAGGGAGCTCTCTGATTAAATTTGTGATATAGCTAATTCTAATACAATCTTTAAAATAGATTTGTTCTGCTTTGTTATATAAAAATCATTTTAAGATAGATAGGGTGAGTATTGAGTAAAAAG
>CANNZV010000874.1:251404-353793 GCA_947561585.1 Caprella mutica | reverse complement strand
CTATCACATATCTCAATAAGAACATAGATAAAATAAAATGGTACCAGAGGAGTAGAACGATTCAATGCGATTTAATTCTCCCCGTTTATGATATTTTCGGGATCTATGAATTTTAAAGCATATTATCACAGTCCTAAATTGAGAACAAATGATTTATACAGTACCTACAATAGAAACTTTTAACAGCCGTTATTTATTTTAACATAAATCTGTTTAAATTGAGCAAAGTTTATAATTTACGTTATAACTTTTCCTTCATTAATGTTTTGTATAGGTAAATGTTTTACTGTTAATATATTGTTTGGTAACTAGAAAATGTTCGGTATAAGATAATATCATTTTAGTTACAACTCTTGCGTATTTCAAATATTGGTTTCTATTCGCTCTTATAAGAAATATTTTTATAGTAAAATTTAATCAGTAAGTTTAATTACCTATAATTCGTATTTTTTAATATAGGTAAGCATTATTTGCACGAAAAAAACTATTTTTAACCAGTGTAATTTAAACAGGTTACTTAACGTATACAGAAGACATCTGTTTTTCTCTCCAAAAGCAAAATATTTTTTACGAAATATTTTGAAAGAGTCCCAAAAAGTAAAAGTGAATATTTAATTAGAAACAATATTTATAGCACTTCAGATTGTCTGTTAATTAAAATAATTTATTTCCTTTTTCAAACGGGAAGGGAAACTTTTCCAAATAGGCCTAAGAATATTTTAATAAGTTATTAACGATCGCAGTTTAAATCCCGTTGTATGTTGTTCTGACGGCGAATTGTATGTTAAATGTCAAACTAGCATTTAGATAAGGTTTATTCTTTTTAATTATATTTTGTTTGATGCAATTATGAGAAGTCAGTAATACTAATATATTCATAAAATGTTTGACATATTGATATTGATAGTGACATCGTATATAGTGGTTTATATTATTAAACTGACTATATCTATACAGTAGCAATAGTATTTCTATAGAGTGATTGGTTTTTGTCAGAAAAATTAATAGATAAACCAGACTAAATAGGATATCTACTACCTAGCTGAATTTACGCCAAATAAACTTATAAGATATGTTATGACTCCATAACAACACAGCCCATTTCATTTGCACATTCATACAAACATTAATCGTAGTGAATGGTTCCATTACTCCGAAAGCTGTTTGAATGCCCAAAATACGTGCTTCGAATGCGAGAGAATTGGACGCTTCATTTCAGGTTTCAGTTTGGCGTGGAAAGCCATGGCAGATGGTTGTGGAAGTGCATCTCTCTGTTCGTGTCTGACTCTGGCTGGTGGAAATTAGACCTCCTGTTAGTCAAGCCACAATTTCGAATAAAAAAGGGCAATTATTTGAAAATAGAGATACTCTATTGATGGTTGTTAGTTATTATAATAAGATGTTTAGCATCTGTAATTGAATAAATATGAGTAAAATATGTTTTGAAGTTGCATTAAGATATAATCTATGAGGTATGTATTGTATCAATTTTTTTTATATCATATGCAGAACAAGATAGTTTAGATTCTTTAAATAATTTAGCAGTAAGTTACTATATATGGTTCAAGCCGTTGACACCTGAAGCTGAACATTAATTTATTTTTTTAAATAGGGAACTGATACAGGATATAAAGGAATTCAATCTAAATTTTAAAGAAACTCATTTACAGGCAGTTATTATATATCGTTTCAATTCATGGTATAATTCTTAAATTATGCATCTTATTATTTCTTAAAGTGTGCTATATTAATTATTATCATATATTACTGCGTAAACTATAATACTCTTAACAAGTTAAAGTCTTCAAGAGAGATCATTACAGTTTTATGTCCTTACCGTAATTAGCAATATCGATTTATGTACCTATATTGAAACGCTTTCTGAGAAAATAATCTAATTTTGAATAATGTGCATTTAACACGATAAAAATGTTCTTAATGATTCCTAGTGATAATTTTTCTATATAAAATCAATTGAAGTCTTTCTCACAATATATGTGAAATATTGTTATTAAACTGACTACAAATATTAATGCCGTGGTAAGAGATATATCGTGAATATTGTCTCTGGTTTGGATGCATTTTTCGTTAGCGTTAGTTTTATCAGAGTTTTAGAAATATATAAATAACATTAAATTATATTGAATAATCTAAAGCAAAATAGGAGATGTGTTTGTAAGTGATAATTCATTCGTAACTTCGTATTAACTACTTCGTGACTACTTAGTGACTACTTAGTGACTACTTTGTGACTACTTTGTGACTACTTCGTGACTTCTTCGTGACTACTTTGTGATTACTTTGTGACTACTTCGTGACTACTTAGTAACTAGTTAGTGACTACTTTGTAATTACTTAGTGACTACTTAGTAACTACTTAGTGAATACTTAGTAACTACTTAGTAACTATTTACTTAGTTACTTCTTAGTGACTATTTAGTGACTAATTAGTGACTACTTAGTAACTATTTAGTGACTACTTAGTGACTATTTAGTGACTACTTAGTAACTACTTAGTGACTATTTAATAACTACTTAGTGACTACTTAGAAACTACTTAGTGACTATTTAGTAACTACTAAGTGACTATTTAGTAACTACTTAGGGACTATTTAGTAACTACATAGCAACTATTTAGTAACTACTTAGTAACTACTTAGTGACTATTTAGTGACTACTTAGTAACTACTTAGTAACTACTTAGTGACTACTTAGTGACTATTTAGTAACTACTTAGTGACTACTTAGTAACTACTTAGTGACTATTTAGTAACTACATAGTAACTACTTAGTGACTATTTAGTAACTACTAAGTGACTATTTAGTAACTACTTAGGGAATATTTAGTAACTACTAAGTGACTATTTAGTAACTACTTAGGGACTATTTAGTAACTACATAGTAACTATTTAGTAACTACTTAGTAACTACTTAGTGACTATTTAGTAACTACTTAGTAACTATTTAGTAACTACTTAACTAGTAACTACTTAGTGACTACTTAGTGACTATTTAGTGACTACTTAGTGACTACTTAGTAACTACTTAGTGACTACTTAGTAACTACTTAGTGACTATTTATTAACTACTTAGTGACTACTTAGTGACTATTTAGTAACTACATAGTAACTACATAGTGACTCTTTAGTAACTATTTAGTGACTATTCAGTAACTATTTAGTAACTACTTAGTAACTACTCAGTGACTACTTACTAACTACTTAGTGACTACTCAGTGACTACTTAGTAACTACTTAGTAACTACCTAGTAACTACTTAGTAACTACTTAGTAACTTAAGTTAAGAACACTCATATTAATCACAAATAATTTGAGTAATTATTTTATAATGAACATTATTGTAAATCTCTCTCTAGGCTCAGCTTAACTATTTTCCAATTAAAGATTAAATACTTTTTTCATTATATTCAATGGAGTGAATGTATTATCTTTAAATGGTTTTCTTGCACAAATGAATATTCTATTATTATTTTATTTATTTGGAATTATTAAAAAGGTCTTTCACAAAAGAATAGACAATGATAGCATTTACTCTTCAATGACAATAGACTTACACAAAAAGAATTCATAAATTGTTGTTTCTATTAGTCTTTATAAGAAATTTTTCATTATGTTTTAATCACCACTGAAGTTATTTGAAATAAAAATTGTACATTAAATAATTATTAGAGATAAATTGATGTAGGAAAAGAGAAAAATAATAGAAATAATTTAGTGATGAGTGCAGCACTTAGTGATGAGTGCAGCACTAAGTGATGAGTGCAGCACTAAGTGATGACATGAAAAAATATTTTTGGTGACAAGCTTTCGAATAGTAAGATTTCTATTCATCATCAGGAGAATGGCTAGGACACCTGGACCTGACAAAATGAATTTAGGACCAATAGTTGTATGTTGTATACCGGCTTTCTATTTAAGTTATATATCATATAGTTTACTAATATTAATTATTCTATTGTATATTGAAATATATACCTATACCTGATATATACCTATTCTCTAAAATAATTTTACTTTGTTTACATCTATGAAAAAAAATTAGAGATATAAGATTAATACTATCAGTAAGATGAGTACTTGTACTTTTAGCATTGGTTCAGTACTTTGCATTTCAGTACTTTGCATTTCAGTACTTTGCATTTCAGTACTTAGCATTTCAGTACTTTGCATTTCAGTACTTTGCATTTCAGTACTTAGCATTTCAGTACTTTGCATTTCAGTACTTAACATTTCAGTACTTAACATTTCAGTACTTTGCATTTCAGTACTTAGCATTTCAGTGCTTTGCATTTCAGTACTTAACATTTCAGTACTTAACATTTCAGTACTTTGCATTTCAGTACTTTGCATTTCAGTACTTTGCATTTCAGTACTTTGTATTTCAGTACTTAGCATTTCAGTACTTTGCATATCAGTACTTTGCATTTCAGTACTTTGCATATCAGTACTTTGCATTTCAGTACTTTGTATTTCAGTACTTAGCATTTCAGTACTTTGCATTTCAGTACTTAACATTTCAGTACTTAACATTTCAGTACTTTGCATTTCAGTACTTTGCATTTCAGTACTTTGCATTTCAGTACTTAGCATTTCAGTACTTAACATTTCATTACTTAACATTTCAGTACTTTGCATTTCAGTACTTAACATTTCAGTACTTTGCATTTCAGTACTTAACATTTCAGTACTTAACATTTCAGTACTTTGCATTTCAGTACTTTGCATTTCAGTACTTTGCATTTCAGTACTTAACATTTCAGTACTTTGCATTTCAGTACTTTGCATATCAGTACTTTGCATTTCAGTACTTTGTATTTCAGTACTTAGCATTTCAGTACTTTGCATTTCAGTACTTTGCATTTCAGTACTTTGCATTTCAGTACTTTGTATTTCAGTACTTAGCATTTCAGTACTTTGCATATCAGTACTTTGCATTTCAGTACTTTGTATTTCAGTACTTAGCATTTCAGTACTTTGCATTTCAGTACTTAACATTTCAGTACTTAACATTTCAGTACTTTGCATTTCAGTACTTAACATTTCAGTACTTTGCATTTCAGTACTTAACATTTCAGTACTTTGCATTTCAGTACTTTGCATTTCAGTACTTAACATTTCAGTACTTAACATTTCAGTACTTTGCATTTCAGTACTTTGCATTTCATTACTTAGCATTTCAGTACTTAACATTTCAGTACTTAACATTTCAGTACTTAACATTTCAGTACTTTGCATTTCAGTACTTAGCATTTCAGTACTTTGCATTTCAGTACTTAACATTTCAGTGCTTAACATTTCAGTACTTTGCATTTCAGTACTTAACATTTCAGTACTTTGCATTTCAGTACTTTGCATTTCAGTACTTTGCATTTCAGTACTTTGCATTTCAGTACTTTGCATTTCAGTACTTTGCATTTCAGTACTTAGCATTTCAGTTCTTTGTATTTCAGTACTTAACATTTCAGTACTTTGCATTTCAGTACTTTGCATTTCAGTACTTTGCATTTCAGTACTTAGCATTTCAGTTCTTTGCATTTCAGTACTTTGCATTTCAGTACTTTGTATTTCAGTACTTAACATTTCAGTACTTTGCATTTTAGTACTTTGTATTTCAGTACTTAACATTTCAGTACTTTGCATTTCAGTACTTTGCATTTCAGTACTTTGCATTCCAGTACTTAACATTTCAGTACTTAGCATTTCAGTACTTTGTATTTCAGTACTTAACATTTCAGTACTTTGCATTTTAGTACTTAACATTTCAGTACTTTGCATTTCAGTACTTTGCATTTCAGTACTTAACATTTCAGTACTTAACATTTCAGTACTTTGCATTTCAGTACTTTGCATTTCAGTACTTAACATTTCAGTACTTAGCATTTCAGTACTTTGTATTTCAGTACTTAACATTTCAGTACTTTGCATTTTAGTACTTAACATTTCAGTACTTTGCATTTCAGTACTTTGCATTTCAGTACTTTGCATTTCAGTACTTAGCATTTCAGTACTTTGCATTTCAGTACTTTGCATTTCAGTACTTTGCATTTCAGTACTTTGCATTTGCAATTCTCTCTTTCCCTGGGTTCTAAAACACTTATTTTAAAATATATTCTTTCAGATTAATTTACATACTTATGAGATAATAATTGATTTTCTTTTAAATTACTATATTCAGTTTATCGTGATTATTACTTCATACTTTTTCAACAAGTGTTATATTGAGTTACTGTTTATTAAGTTATTAAAATTATGTTAAAGTGAATTCTGTAAAAGTGTCTCACAACCACACACTTCATAGACACTTTTACGGTGTATAATGACTTCAAAAGGTATAAATGTAAGTTGATGTCACATTTAACCACATAAACGTGTCATTCTTACTCCTCATAAATGTGTCATTTTTACACATCATAAATGTGTCATTTTTACACTTCATAAATGTGTCATATTTACACATCATAAATGTGTCATTTTTACACATCATAAATGTGTCATTTTTACACATCATAAATGTGTCATATTTACTCAACATAAATGTGTCATTTTTACACATCATAAATGTGTCATTTTTACTCATCATAAATGTGTCATTTTCACTCATCATAAATGTGTCATTTTCACAGATGTAAATGAGTCTTTTTCACTCATGCAAGTGTGTCATTTTCTCTCATGTAAATGAGTTATTTTCACTCAAGAAAATGAGTCATTTTCTCTCATGTAAATGTGTCATTTTACTCATGTAAATGTGTCATTTTTACTCAGGAAAATATGTCATTTACACTCATGTAAATATGCTATTTTTACTAATGTAAATGTGTCTGTTTAACTCATCTAAATGATGGTGATGATGTAAAGTGATGGTATACAAACAGTGACTAGTCCTTTCGCCGAAACATTTTCGCTGCACGACATTTTTGCCGAACGACGCTTTCACCGATAATTTTAAAAACAAAATATGTAATAAATATAAAGAGAGTCTCCCTAGGTTAGGTTAGTGGTCCGGTTGGGGAGATTTGGTGGGTGGGTTTGCTCCCCTCGGCCAGGTTTGATAGTGATGAAATGTATACTTTATTATTTTTTACTGTAAAATAAGTATACCATATCTAGGAAAAAATGGTTATATTTTCGACGAAAGTGTCGAGTGGTGAAAGTATTTTCGGCAAAGGACGTACAGCCTGCACAAAAATAAACCAGTTGTTATATACAAAATCTCTTCTTTTCCATAAAACATATATTTCAAACTCAGAGACAATTTAATTCTATTAAAAGTTGACTAATAATCTCAAATGAAATATCATATTGAAATATTCGTTTTGTCACTCTAGTCATTACTATTTAGTCTCCATAGTCTCTACAATCATTAGGACATTTTTCTTGTTCTTGGAAAACTTTTCAGACGTAAATTGGGCTAATATACTCTCTGATGGAATGATCAAATCAGCCGTGAAAAGACTGAGACCTTATTTCCTCCTTTCAATCTATCTAAAACTAACAAACTTGAAAAGTGGTCAATAGTTTGAAGAATTTAATAACTTTTCATGTTATTAAGAAAAATGTAATTATAAGGTAACTAGAGATTACATCATTTCCTCTCTTTTCAAAATTAGTTTTAAATTCTGAGATCGATCTGTTCATGAATGTATTCAGTGAAGAATGAATATTAAGTCAGAATTTTTCCAACCATCGATAATTCTCAAACTGAAAGTGCGTATCTTATAAATCTAAGTTAAAACCATGGATTAATTCTGAAATAGTCAGGGATATTAAAAAAGACAGACTATTATATACTTATGAAGAACGGTAGAGTTGGCTTGAGAGAGTACAAGAGATTTCGAAATTATGTAACAGGTAAAATTAGATCGTTCAGGAAATCATATTATAATAAGAAATTTGACGAATATAGGGGATATACAGTATAAAAAATTCAAATATAAAAATTCAATCATTGGTAAGGGATGTAAGTCGAACTTTACCTCCTCAGTAATCTCAAGTAATAATGTAATTTATAATGATTCGGTAATGATTAGTAGTTTGTTTAATTCGCACTTTGCATCAGTTGGATATAATATTGCTAATTCTATTCATTCAAATGTCAATGATCATATTAAGTACTTTAATGGTAATTATCTGAATTCTTTCTTTTTTCTGCCAACAACTACTGAAATTGTATCTCAGATAATTAAAAAATTAAAAAATTTATAAACCTTATTTATATCAATTTCCTGTGCGGCTGTTGAAAGAAAATTTTAATATATTGTCTCCTATAATAGTTGATCTTGTTAATAAATCTTTTGTTAATGGTGTATTTCCTCATTTGTACAAGTTAGCTAGAGTTGTACCAATACCGAAGGGTGGGGACTTGAAGGAGCTCAACAATTATCGACCAATTTCTGTTCTTAATGTATTTAGTAAGATTTTTGTAAAAGTTGTCCACAGTCAAGTAGTCCATTATTGTAACGGGTTTAATATATTGTGTAACGAGCAATTTGGATTCAGAGCTGGGAGGTCTACGACGAGCGCTTTGTTGAATCAATTAGTATATGGTTAATAATCTTGACCAGGATAATATTGTCTTCTCAATATTTAGACCACTCTGTTCTGCTCTCTAAGTTGTCTCACTGTGGTTTAAGGGGAGTGGCCTTGAAATGGTTCGAGTCATATCTTGTAAACAGAAAACAGTACGTGAGAGTGTGTAATACTAATTCTAATTTCAAAATTCTGACTCACAGTGTCCCACAAGGATCAACACTCGAGCCCCTCCTCTTCCTGTTCTATATGAATGACCTGCCAGATTGTACTAGAAGTATGTACTTTTTGCTGACGACAGTACACTGTCGTGCCCATTTGATAGAAAAGATATTAATGCTTTTGTAGGAGATTTGAACAACGAACTTGCTCACATAAAGAAGTGACTTGATGCAAATACAATTACTGTTAATTTTGGTAAAACTAAGTTCATTCCATTTTCGTACAGAGGAGAAATTAATGTACCTGATTTGGTAATGGGAGGCGAAATTATTGAGAGAGTGGACTGTATTAAATTTCTAGGAGTAATATTTGACAGCAAATTGTCCTTCTTTTCCCACATTGAGTTTACTTATTTGTTCCAAAATGTCTAAAACTATTGGTATTATCGGTAAGATTAGGCACATTCTGCCTTTCCATGTGTTGAAACTCTTGTATTCCTCTCTGATTGATCCTGTTGATAGATATGCTATTGAGGTTTGGTATTCTTCTCCACTCTATTTGAAAAACAAGTTAGTTATTTTACAGAAAAAAGTTATTCGAATAATAAAACCTATGATTACCATACTACCTCTCTATTTCTTGGTTCTAAAATATTAAAACTGGATGATCTATTTGAATATTTGTCTGTGTGCTATTTTCATATAACGCTGTTTAGTAACCACAATGAAGAACTGTTTAGATTTCTTTCTTTCAGAGGTTCAGTTCACTCCATCGGTACAAGAAATATTGGTGAACTTTGTTTACCATTCGATCGTAAATCTAGGAGTCAGAATTCATTTTTGTACACTAGTATTAAATTGTGGAATGCCTTGCCTCTTGATTTGCGAAGTGAACAATCCATAAATAGGTTCTGTTCGGTGTACAAGGCTTCATTATTTGTTAAGTACAACATTTAGTTGTGCTTCTTGTGCACGCTACGTAACATTTCCTTAGTGATCCTTTAATGTGTAATGTTCTGTATTTAGAAATATAAAATTTCTTTGTATTCGTAATGATAATTGAAACTGAGAATTTGTTTAAACAATTAAAAGTCTGTTCCTTAAGGTGTACTCAAGAAGTTACTTTTGTGTTGATTATACATTTACTTGTATATAATTGTATTGATGATTGTTATATAGTTAACCCTTAAAGCCTTGTTGCTTACCGGGCCCTCTTTCAAATTTTTAATAAATTATTCCTTGTATTAATAGATGGAGTAGGAGAGACTAACCCGACTCTTCTACTTCTTTGTAAGGGTTTTTTTGAGGGAAATAAATAAATAAATAACGATTAGTACTCAAATTTGTGTATGTTTTTAAATAAAATTCTTAACCTATTACCAATGAATTTCACCTACCGATACCCCTTCCTATTAGGTCTGTACTTCTTCATTCGGCAAAATAGTTATATTATGTTAATTCATATTTTCCTTCGCTCACCAATCCTCATGCTGCTCTCCAAACAAAAATAAAATTGTATTTTATATATTCTTTATCCACTAAACTCTTCCTTATAATAACCTCCTCCTCCCTTTTAATGTCCTCCTCTCTTCTAATATCCTCCACCTCCTCTCTTCTAATATCCTCCTCTCTTTTAATATCCTCTCTCATCTAATATCCTCCACCTCCTCTCATCTAACATCCCCCACCCCTTCCTAATATCCTCCACCCCCGCCTAATATCCTCCATCCCATCACAGTGAAGCACAGAGTGCTGCTCATCCTCCTGATTGCTATTCTAAGTAATTGATGATCATGAGTTTGAGGAGAATAGTGCTATTCTGTAGCTTATCATGGAATGAACTGCTAGCTAATTGATATTACTATAGACATAGAACTGAAAGGATATACATGATCATAAATGATGTTTTTTTTTCATATGTTTTATTTAAAAGAAAATAATTTGGACGGTTTGACTACCTAGAGTCCTCTTTAGGAGCTGGAATAAAATATATTTTATTTCTCTGTTTGTTTATCTCTATACATTTAAAAATAGTAATAGTCAGAAATTTCTTAACATAGAAATCTAAGCTCTCTTATGATAAAACTAATGGTGTATATAGTGAGTGTTACAAAAATGTTTAATTTTGTGTGGCTACTGTTTCAATATTTTCAATTTGATTCATGATTTTCCCTCTGAATACAGCTATATTAGAACAAAGAATTTTTCATATTGGTCTCATTTTGAAAATGGAAATCTGAAGTCATTGTTCTTCGGTCATTTCAGCAAAAATTCGGAATAAAAATAGCAAGACCCACAGTGAAAAGAGTCTGCAACAAATGGAGAGAAAATGGCACTATTCACAATTTGAATAAAGGGAATTCGTAACGCAAAAGAATAGGAAGAGCAGATGAAAAAAAATTTACTGCACGTCTAAACATCATGATTGACCCCAATATTTCTATTAGAAAATTGTCTGCTGTTACCCAATAATGCAAAGCATCTTGTCAGTGCATTTGTCGAACAGACCTTCAGATAAAACCGTATAATTTGCAATGCCATCAACCTTTTTCGGGCATTCATTAAGATCGGAGTCCATATGTTTTGTAACAAGATAAATGATATGTTTATAAGTAATGAGTTAACTTTGACAACCGCTATTTTCAACGATAAATGTCATATTTACTTAAATGGAAAGCCAGACAGGATTTTTTTTTTCTTCGTAATTGGTCATCAACCAAACATGTGATGCTCACGGAATAACCTCTCCACTTCCTCATAGTAACACTGTGGTGAAGATTAGGCGGCAACAGGATATATTGCTTGTTTACAAGCGACTGTGATAACTCCAAAATTTAGCTATCTTTCAAGAGGCATTTTGGTACTTGTAACGTACGTGTTTTTAATGTTATATCGTTAGGACATTTAGCTTTTGTGGCAACAATTATTGAACTTTTTCCAAAAATACAATGTTATAAGATTCATATGTCCATATGGATAATTTTTTTTTAATGACATTGTTCTTGCAAACGAGTGATATGGATCATACTTCTTTTTTTACTTTTTATGATGATATCCATACTGCTAGTGAAGTTATGGCTTGGTTAAACGAAAGACTGCTTGAAGTTTCAATGGCCCCCAAATCTCCTGATTTATCTCCCCTTGATTTTTATTGATGGGGATTCGTCAAGGAGAAAGTATTTTACTCACGTCCTGCAAATATTTTGAGATAAAATGTGCTGTTAAAGACGTAATTCGATCGATCGACATCAACACACTTCGAAGGATTGTGGCGAATTATCACCACTGTATGAATGTATCATGACTAATGGGTGGCACATAGGATTTATTCTTTTATTTGATGTGTGTTTCATTGTCCTAACACCAATAATAACGAAACAGCAGCTCTAGTCAATTGAAAATGAAACACATTTTTGAGACATCCAGTATGAAGAGATTAAAACAAGAAATGAAAGAATGTTTTTTTCGCAAGAAACAATGATTCTTGGTAAATTCCTCCATGGAAAAGTCCTTCACCTAAAGTACCACCAGGTAAATTTAATTGTTGGAAAATTCTACCATGAAAAATTCCACAGCAAAATACTAGAGTTAATTTATATTAAAACATTATATTAAATTTATTTAAAAAAAATTGTGTTTACTAGACAACGTTCTACCAGTTAACAATTAAATAGGTAAGAAATTATAAGTAAAGGTTATACATATCGCACATGGTAATAATAATAACTACATTTTTTCACTATCAAGCTTAACACCAACTGGACCGCTGACCTAACCTTATACATTTAACATTTTAAAAATCTAAGATAACATATGTGAATAACTTTTTTATTCGAAGTGGTGGAATCTTCAATGATAGAATTTTTTACTATTTCAATTAAACTATTGTGGAATCTTCCAAGGTGGTGATATATGGTGGAACATTTTGCGGGGGAATTTACCGGACGCGGAAACAATATATTATTCAAGTTGCCATAGAAATCTTAAAGCTTTCCTAATTTTAACGTCTTTGCTTCAATATTGTATTGCAATCTTCATAAACTATTGTTTAATTCGGAATGGCAGAGTGTTCAATTAATATATATTTGAAAGATCTATTTATCTGGTCTATATTGCGTCTGCAGAATTTGATTTCATATTTCAAAATTATTTCCACTTTCAATATTGCTATAAACCAATCATTTTTATTATGTCTAATACAAATTGATAATCTAAATTTAATGACATGAAATTTCAAATATTTGGCAATATGTGAGATGTCAAATGAAGAAGTAATTATTATGAAATATGAAGATATAAATCATTTATTGCAACAATGATTCTTGGTAAAAAAAGTAATAGCTAAATTATGTTAATTGAAATAAAATATTTTCAAACACTTGAAAATTGTTATGAATAAATCACATGTAAAGCAGTAAATGAAATACTTATTATATGATTAAAGATTGAAAACCAGTTTTAACAAGTTGAAAAACTCTTTTTGATGTTGTGAATATTATTCCAACAAGTTGAAATCTATTTCAAATAATTCTTTCCCTGTCTCACTATATTCTTTCCCTGTCTCACTATATTCTTTTCCCTGTCTCACTATATTCTTTTCACTGTCTCACTATATTCTTTTCACTGTCTCACTATAATCTTTTCACTGTCTCACTATAACCTTTTCACTGTCTCACTATAATCTTTTCACTGTCTCACTATAATCTTTTCACTGTCTCACTATAATCTTTTCACTGTCTCACTATAATCTTTTCACTGTCTCACTATAATCTTTTCACTGTCTCACTATAATCTTTTCACTGTCTCACTATAATCTTTTCACTGTCTCTCTATAATCTTTTCACTATCTCACTATAATCTTTTCACTGTCTCACTATAATCTTTTCACTGTCTCACTATAATCTTTTCACTGTCTCACTATAATCTTTTCACTGTCTCACTATAATCTTTTCACTGTCCCACTATAATCTTTTCACTGTCTCTCTATAATCTTTTCACTATCTCACTATAATCTTTTCACTGTCTCACTATAATCTTTTCACTGTCTCCCTATTATCTGGTAATATTTTCTTCTCCCTACTATTTATGTTTATGAATTTCTTTTCTTAGTAATATATTTATATTCAATCATTGGATTAAGTAAAGTTCTTCATTAACAAAACATTAATTATAATTTATAAAAAAAGCTGATTATGTTCTGTAGTGTTTACAAGCAATTAATTAAGGTAAATAATTAGGTATATTTTTAAGAAATATTATACATCGACATTATATATTTTTCATTATCTGTTAAAGCCTCATTAATGCATGTAATTAACATAATAAAATAATGTAATTAACACAATAAATTAACCAGGTTATGTATCTATGCTAAACTTTTTCTAATCATTTTCTGAATCACTCAAATATCTAAACTGTACTAATTAATTGATGGTTATAAATTTCTATATCGTTATATAGAAATGAGTTATACAGAAACTGTTATAACTCATGAAGTAATATTTTAAATTCTTTATTTAACTGATATGTGTGTTAAAATGTAATGAAATATGATTATAGTTATGTTGAATGGTCAGACTGCGTATGCACAAAAAGGAATTCGTGGTTGTATTACATTTACCTTTTGTTCAATAACTATGAGAATTAATTCAATATTTATATATATAAGTTTCCTTTGATTATTTAAAAAAAATTGTATTCCTATACAATGGCAAATCGGAGTTACAACTAATGATACGTCATCTATTTCAGTAGCTATATTTGAATGGCTGTAGCTAATCTTCTAAGGCAATATAGCTTATCTTCCAAGGCAAGATAGCTTATCTTCTAAGGCAAGATAGCTTATCTTCCAAGGCAAGATAGCTTATCTTCTAAGGCAAGATAGCTTATCTTCCAAGGCAAGATAGCTTATCTTCTAAGGCAAGATAGCTTATCTTCCATGGCAAAATAGCTTATCTTCTAAGGCAATATAGCTTATCTTCCAAGTCAAGATAGCTTATCTTATCTAAGGCAAGATAGCTTATCTTCCAAGGCAAGATAGTTTATCTTCCAAGGCAAGATAGCTTATCTTCTAAAGCAAGATAGCTTATCTTTTAAAGCAAGATAGCTTATCTTCTAAGGCAATATAGCTTATCTTCTAAGGCAAGAAAACTTATCTTCTAAGGCAAGATAGCTTATCTTCTAAGGCAATTGATAGCTTATCTTCTAAGGCAAGATAGCTTATCATCTTCTAAAGCAAGATAGCTTATCTTCTAAGGCAAGATAGCTTATCTTCTAAGGCAAGATAGCTTATCTTCTAAGGCAAGATAGCTTATCTTCTAAGGCAAGATAGCTTATCTTCTAAGGCAAAATATCTTATCTTCTAAGGCAAGATAGCTTATCTTCTAAGGCAAGATAGCTTATCTTCTAATGCAAAATAGCTTATCTTCTAAGGCAAGATAGCTAATCATTTTCAACTGATGTGACACGTATAGGCTTTTCTCCTCATTTCAATTGGTTGGGTCATATATATTGCATGTGTTCTTCAGATATATCCAATCTAATAAACAGAAAATTTCCAAAAAGCTTCTAAATTGAATTTTTTATTTCAATTGATGCTTCTCTATTAATTTATTTCAAAAGAGAAGAAGAACATGTACTGAACTCATCAATTATGTGCAAGCATAACTTATTTCTTCCTTATTAGGTATTTCTGTATCTCAACATTTTGAAATTGAAGTTCCACTCTCACATCCAATTTTAGAGAAAAGTGAAAGGTGTAAAATATTTATGAAACATCACTCGAGTGCATTTGAGTAAAATGCAAGGAATCATTTCACGGTTTCTCATCCAATAAGAGAGTTCCATATTACATATTATGTTCGTTTGGAAAGAAATTCTTCAACATTCTCCTCTTTTTATGAGAAATGGAATGGGTGAAAGAGGATGTAAATCAAAGTTTAATACTCTGTGAGAAATGGAGTATACAAAATGCAGGGTCAATAAAAATTGAAGTATTTAGTTATGAGTATCAAAAAAACTATGCAAAATCGATCTTTTATTCTATAAATCGTATATTTCATCATGAAACTATAGTCTTTCAAATTAATACTTTGTATCAGGGCTGTAGATCTAAAGATTGTGATCAAGCTCCACAATGAAGGTAATAATGAATCATTGAGCTCTTTGGAATATTTTCAAAAAAAAAAACGAAGCGCACGTTCCAAAAAACTGATCAAAACACGCGGAGAAGTTGATTCAAAATCTATCATCGTAAATTGGCTGCAGAAGCAGGTTTTAGCAAAACTTCAATGTACCGAAGACTGAAAGAAAATCCGATAACAAAACCATTCAATATCTTCAAATTTCATGAGCTTATTATAACCATTTGTAAACTGAAAAAAAAACATCACATCCTGTATGTGATAGCTGTGGATCGCTTCCTAACTTGGTGTTCACAGATGCGATGAGTACAGACCTCAAACCGGTGAACTTTTCTATCAGCTCAATTTCGGACACATGTGTCTCATCCTCTCCTCTTGCAAATTTCTCGAGTATTTCAGCAAAATTGCAAGTGGAATAGGAAGCATCTACCCAAGAAGTGATACGTGCCAGTTGCGATGCATTTGTTCCTAGACTGAAAGCTGTTGTGCGTTATATAATATGGGTGGTTATATCTAAAAGATGGAACATTGTATCGTTTGCTTATTATTCACATTTGAATTGTAATCTTTGAATAAGACATTGACTTTTCGAATTTTAATAGATACATGAATATCAAATTGTTTGTTCATTTAATACTGGAGCAACCTTTATTACTATAAATTGCAGTTGGTCATGTGAGAATTAAATACATTGAACATTTCAAGATCTGGACACTTATTGAACGAATATTATTATGCCTCATTAATCAAATGTTTATTGGATCAAAATATCTATTCAATCAAATATATGCCCAGTTAAATAACTTTCCTATCAATAAATGAATTCAACATTCAGTGAATATTTCAGATGATATGGTAATTTGCAATTGACGCAATTCACAGCATAAAATCAGATGGCATTTCAATTCAATAATTTGACGATCATATCAATATAATTTTCTCTCTTTTCTCGTCGAAAGAATAAATAAAACAAATCTCAATAAATTACATCAATATCTTTAATTCAAATGTGAAAATATAAACATGTCGATTTATAATTATTCTCACTTTTCCATTACAGAGTCTACATAGAAACATTGTAACTAAAAGGGAAACAAAAACACAGTATAGAGTCACTCTTTTATTATTATCGAATGTGTTGGTATTTTTAGTAATATGAGTGAATTAATTAAATATTATTGATAATCCTTTTTGAAGAGAAATGAATTAATTTTATAATCAGATTAATCTACAAAGACATGCACCTTGAAAAATATTATAATTTTATTCTATTAAAGTTTGAATTGAAAGTGGTCGAAAAGACTGTGAAATTCAAGTTGGAATGTAATTTATCTTCAATCTGTATTGTCCATGGTGGCCGGAAATTTTGGTCTCGGAATATTCGGTCTTGAAATTTCGGTCTCAGAATTATAAATAACCTCTCAACATAAATGACCGTTATGTAGTTAGCTGTATCCGCTAGTTTGTTGTACTGCACACTTAACGATTTACATCTAATTCATAAGTTCTATTTATACTTGAGACCGAATTTTCCGCTCCAATCTCATGTTAAATAATTGTCAAAACATGTCCAAATTACTAATGTTACGTATCATTTTACAACGGTCAATGATGTTATTCGCTTTTAGTAAAAAAACTACACGTTTCATTATTAATAATTTCAACTTTTTCTAGTATTGTTCTTTAATAAATTCATTATAAAATGAGACCGAATTTTCCGAGACCGAATTTTCTGAGACTGCTTTTTCCAAGACCGAAATTTCCTAGAACCATTGTCCATATAGATTCATTAGTGTAGGTGATTTGAATTACTCATTTGTGCTGTCCTTTCAGAGTTTATATATTTGTGAATGAATTATTTGATAATTGTTTTCAAAATTTACGAAAATAATCGAACTCTTTATGTTTTGATTAAATTTTTTCTTATCAAAAAACTGAAAATAAAAGCAGATATTTATGTATATTTCTTGGAGAGCAAATGAAACAACGTAAGAAGTGAGCCATCTTATACTCTTCTTCTTGTCCAATTTTGGCTTCTTCACACACATCAGTGCTCATGTCCGTGACGTTTCCGTACCGTCTCCTCTCAGTGCTCTCAAAAATATATCGTAATTTTAAATCAAATGGATACGGTCACACAGTACCGGCTCCTCTCAGTACTAAAAAAAGTACTGAAAGGAGCCATGAAGGACCGAAGCCTGACATGTGTGAACATGCAAGACTTAAGGAAGAAAATTTCGAAACCAGTGTGTTATTTGTTTATTGGAATCTATATACAATAAGGTTTTTTCTTTTTGTAATACTTTGACGCCCCACTAAGAATATTTGAAATAAGAATTTAGAGGAAGCAAATATATTTTCTAGAAGGTATGGTTTGGTTATTTCAATTCATGCATTAGAAACTTATTTGAAACACAATGAAAACACATCTTCTAAAGGCTTTCTACAGAAGGTGTTGAAAATTTTCTTCGTCACCCTCTCAATTGTTGTTGCGTAGCAATTTGGTGACGAAAATCCACATGATATTGTCGAATGTAACGATATAAATGAAGAAATAATAATTATTTTGTTTGCGATTGTGGACGGTAAAATTCCCATTGTCCATACATTCATCGATGATAATACCGTTGTGTCTCGGTTGATGGTCCCTGCTACCTGACTTTGATCAAAGACAAAGTATGGTCAACTTTTCGAGCCACTGCAACACGACGCAGACAGAGGTGGATGCATGAAGGTTCTTCACTCCATTGTACTAGGATTGCTCTGCAGTACTTGACAGAAATATTTTATGACAAGCTATCAGCAGAGACACTGATATATTCTGGCCATCATTCAATCCAGAACTCAATCCTCTTGATTTCCACTGAGCTACATCAAAATAAATTTGTATTCGGAATGACCAAAATCCATCCAAGATCTGACTGATATAATGAGTGAAGATGTTTGCTGCAATTTATGACACAGCAACAATTGAGAAGATGACAAAAAATCGTCTTGAAGTGCGCAAGACTTTGACTAGAAGATTCCGGCGATCATTTTCAACACATTTTGTAAATAGCCTCTATAAAAGTGTTTTCATTGTGCTTCAAAAAAGTTTGTAATACATGATTTGAAAGTACAAAGCCATACCTTGTAGAAAATGTATTTGCTTCCTCTAAATTCTTATTTCAAATATTCCTAGTGGAGGTCAAAGTATTGCAAAAAGAAAAAGAACATTCATAAACAGTCACCATCGCCCAATGAACAAGCGAATTATTTTAATTTAACTATTTTGGGTTAATAGCTAACTATTTTTGTTTTATTTCCTTTTTCTTTAATTATTTTTTATTACCTTATTAGACGACTCTATTAATTTTGATATCAATTATACTTCTGATGAATATTTTTATTCAAAATTTCTTAAGTAAAATATAAGGATGATCACTATTTACGTTGTTTCGCTTGCTTTTCAGAGTATACATTTATTAAGATTTCCCAGAAGGAGGACCATAACTCTAATTATTCATTTATTTTAATTTCCATGCTTCTTAATATATTCTAATCAATAATGCAAAAATGAACTGACAGCAAAAAAATCTAAGAATTTGATACCTAACTTATTCTCCTTTGGGGGAAAATTCTTCATTGTTCATTTTACGTTATTTGATTAATTTGACGCATGTATTCAATTAAGAACTGTAATTCATAACAGTATTATCATGTGATTTCTTAGATAATTTAGCATGTAGCTTGGATAATTGGTTGTTAAGTTTTTATAATTAGGAAAATTTTAAGCTAATATTTTTATCTCTGTAAAAATAAAATTAGAAACATCATATTAATCAAATCCATGGTATTTTTCTCAAATTGTGTTGTGCCTTTTATTTTAATTTTTATTTTAAATACCAACTTCTGAAATTGGTGTTTTATGTTTTTAAATAATATCATCAACTGTTTCTTATTTTTTTTCTAATCGTTTAAAATTTGAATACTAATCATAATTTAATTGAAAAGTTGCACTTAAATGAAACTCCATATTTATAAATAACCATGAGTTTTTTATCCGATATCCTTGTGATAAACACATTTATTATTATTACTAATAATTGTATTATGAATTTCACAATTAGCAATATTCAAATATTCTAATTGATAACTAATGAAATTCAGCGAAATTATTTCTAGTGTTCATATTCAAGGTAATATATTAATAGTTTTGTATATTAATTTAACGCAGCAACTCCCATGATATAATGAATGCAGTTGTAGAAAAAAATTAGAAGCTGTCAGAAATATTCAGCTTATGAAAAGTTTTAGTTTTGTTTGTGATCTTAGAGCTCGTCACCGCCAGATGAAAGAAAAGGAAGGAGAAATGCATTTTAGTTCACTTATGTGTTTCAAGAGCGTGAAAATGTTTCAGCGCAATGCACTTCAGTGTCTCAGAATTGCAGTGCGATGCACTTAGAATAACTATATTGAAAATACTTCCATTATTTTAACGGTGTAGAATTAAACCACACATAATGTCACAAAATAAATCTCCTAATTGACTCACTATATATAGTGTATTAATATTCTGGCTAGGAAAAAATAAAAAAGGAGGAAGAATTCCCCCGAGAAGAAAATACCCCAGCAATAAAAATGAAATATGTTGATTACATTTTTTCCTAATATACTCAATAAAAAATTGAAAATTGAATATCTGATAGAAATATATCCACTTATACAGCGTGATACAAAAAAGAGGAACGAAAGTAAACGCTTATAACTCAAAAAGTAGTACACTTAGAAAGATGAAATAGAAACCACAAGATTCAGTATATCTTCAAGATTTATTAAGTTCATAACAAATGCTCACAACTTCCGCATGTGGAATCCAACAAAGCCCGACAGAATTTTCGAGAAACCTCTACACTCGCCTAAGGTACCCGTCAGGTGCGGTTCTAGTTCTAGCTGAGATTTTGGTCATATCTTTTTCAAGATTCTGACGAAAATGCTCGCACAGTAACATCTGATATGTACAAAAATTGTACATTGAAATGTTAAACATTACTTTAACTGGCGATATTCACCCTGACTGCAACAGACCGTTGGTTTCAAGAAGACAGAACAGCAACTCAGACCTAATTGGCTGAAAATAATTGGCTAACAAGTCGTTGTGGTACCCACAACAACTCTCATCGTATGGATTTCTCTTGGCCAGCCAGGTCTCCCGGTCTGACTTCCTTGAATTTTATTCTTTATGGGTTAGTAAACGAGAATGTTTTCAGAGGAAAGCCAGATACTATTGAAAACCTGAAGGATACTTTCTAAAAAAATATTTCATCAATGAATCAAGATATCCTGGGTGTGGTGATAGCGAATTTTGAAAAACGTATAAATTTGTGTATTGAGCAGCAGAGATCCCACTTTGAGCATTTGTTATAGATTTAATAGATCTTGAAGATATACTCTATCTTGTGGTTTTATTTCATCTTTCTAAGTGCTCCAATTTTTGAGTTATAAGCGTTTACTTTAATCCTTTTTTTTGTGCCTTTCTGTACTATCAAATATCAATAGTTCAATCTAAAAATTTGGAAATTTGCGATACAAAACTAAAAGTTTAAATTTTAGGTTATGGCCTCGATATACAATACAATGTATAGTCAATAACTGAATTATATTCATATAAACTATGGAAAACTTAATATTGGTTTGAATATTATTTTTTTCATTTGTCTGATGTGTAATGATTGTAAATTATTTTATTCAATGAAGATTATTGTTATATATTTTCACAAAAAAATTTGAAATCTATCAAAACAACATTAATTAACATTTGCGCTTCTGCCAAGGAGTGTTACTAGCACAAAGTTTTCTGAGCGAATTTCCTAAAATGATTGTTCCTTTCGGAAATATCCCAGAAAACTTGACAAATTTGAATGAGAACACCCAACACTAATACGAAGTCCCTGAAGCCAGCTTTCAATACCATTATTAGTTTTCGATTGATTACTTTTCATTCTATGTAACTGCTTCATATATCTTTAGCTTGAACGATGGATTTCTTTTTGATCACCTCTGTTGTTTCCCTAAGTAAATGTTATCGAAGTAGGGGAGGGTGGTCATCAATGGGACAACAAACACAGAAAAAATTGATATTTCATTTACTATGGGCATAATATGAAAAATAAAAAATCCATGTGTAATATAGATATTCCTTTATAACACGAAACCAACTCGAATGCTATCACATATTCTGTTGACTAGAAAAAAATTAAATAAAAAACCAAAAAAAATTGTCCCATTTTTTAACAGCGCTGGTGAACAATGGGACATGCACTGGTGAACGATGGTACAGTTTATCAAACTTGTATATTGTTGAGGTTTTGGTAAAATTTCAAGTTCGAATTATCTCTTTATGTTGTCCAACACTTAGTTAGTTCATACAGGGTGGGGCGTAAGTTTGGAAGCAATTTTTCAAACATTAATATAATTCTTAAAAATAAGTTCCTAAGTAGGTGATAGGGTTTGAACTATAGTAGAGACACTACATTATGACGTGACAGTGTTATTTTTTACAAAAATTTAGTCAATTCAAAAATGTCAGACAAAAGAGAAGCCATTATTGCTCTACACCGTGCCGGGAAGTCAGATTCCGTCATTTCAAAGACTCTCTCAATAGCGAGATCGACTGTTTGGAAGTGTGTGAAGCGTTTTAATGAGAGAGGAGACTTGACTGATCGTCCAAGAAGTGGTAGACAACGCTCACAACGCACCAAACAACTGATAAAATGTGCCCGAGAGAAGATCAGGAGGAACCCGAAAAGGTCAATACGATTGTTAGCCAAAACAGCTAATGTGAGTCCCAGAACAATGAGAAGAGTTGTCAAAGAAGACCTAAAGATGTCCTCTTTCACCCTCCAAAAGAGACAGACTCTGTCAGAAGCTGTAAAGAAAAAGATATTGGAGAGAAGCAAAGCACTTCTGAGAGAATTGAAGTCTGGCACGGCTGGTGAAATTGTTTGGTCTGACGAAAAAATATTCAGTGGAAATGGCTCACAACCGGAGGAATGACAGAATAATTGGTAAAAGTGCAAAAGACATCCCATACAACCAAAAAACTGTCCACAGAACCATGAAACCTGCTACAGTAATGGTCTGGGCCGCCGTTTCAAAAACTTGGAGATCTCCTTTAATTTTTGTGGAACAAGGCGCCAAAATCAATGCTAAATGTTATATTGAGAATATTTTGACGCCAATGTTGGAGTCAGCTAAGGATCACTTCGGTAATGACACTCTATGGACATTTCAGCAAGACGGCGCGACTTCACATACTGCAAATGTCACTCAAAACTGGTGCCATGACCATCTTCCACGGTTTTGGTCCAAAGAAATGTGGCCTCCCTGCTCCCCAGATGTTAATCCTATGGACTTTTCGGTATGGTCCATTCTTGAATCAAAGGCCTGTGGTAAATTCCATCGCAGTGTGGATGATTTAAAGCGTTCGCTCCAGAGATCTTGGAAGGAAATTTCACAAGAACAGTTGCGTGCCGCAGTAGGAGGAGTTCGGAGGAGATTTGAGGCTGTTATTTAAAACAAGGGAGGACATTTTGAATAAATTTATGATTTTTGAATTCTTAAAACCCTTATGTAATAATACAGAACTGTAAATTATTAAATATATTTTTCGTTGGATTATAATATGCACTTTCATTTGCTTCCAAACTTACGCCCCACCCAGTATAATATCAGTTTAATGTTCTCTAACTTCACCGAAGCCATGTCAGGAACATTTGGAAAATTAAGCTCATTGCATTTGAATCTTCGCCTAACATCAATATTTCGTATTTATCTTTTTCATGCTTTTGGCCAACAGAATACGTTTTAGAAGTCGCCTCAAATTCTACAAGTGCATAAATCTTCATTTACAACATTTTCGGTGGAGATTTGAGTTCTTCAGACGAATGGATCAGTTAGATTAAGAGTTATATACCAGACCAAGAACAATTTAGTTCACAGGCCATCTACGTCAGATGCTTTATGAAGTGATTTCGAAGGCCTTATCCTTAGTGGCACCAGCAAAAAGCTGTTCTTTCTCTGGTGTATCCGTTGCAATCATGCTGCGTCTTTTTCTTTTATTAGTGAAATTTGTTCTCTATGCAGTGCTTTGTGATGACCTCAGATTGCTAAAGCCCTTGAACATGATCGAAAGTCCCGCTTCAGCTGGAAGCTCTGTTTCTACAAGAAGCCCTGAAGCTACAGTTCACGTTATTGTATCAAAAAAATAGATATATTGATTCATATGGAGTAACTAGACAGTTTGGTTGACAATAAGGCACTGTCCCATTGTTAACCAAATTTTCTGTCCCAATGATCACCATGACGCCATTTTGAAAACATATGGGTATAGCGGCTCAACTACAAAAGTATAAAGGCAATCCTTTCAAATGATCATATTTTACATATTACTTAATATCATGTAAAAATGCCGTAAGCATTATATGTTAAATTTACAGATTTATAACAATTGAAACAAAGTACGAAATATTTAGTTTTATCACCCCTAAATCACGTTTTCGCTTTTACACAGGGCTGACTGCACCCCAAACGCTGAATGCAATGCGAGTGAATGCACTGAAGTATGCTTAATTTACCACTAAGATTTTGTTAAAAAATACCCTCAAATGAAGAAGTTATTCAGCATGTCCCATTGTTCCCGGTGTCCCATTGATACCCACCCTCCCCTAGTCTGTAACTTATTTAAATATTGCATCTCCGTTATCTTTTACAGCTACTATGACTGCACCGCACAAAAAAATATTATTTCTTATTAGGTATTTAGCTTGTACTAATCAAGTATCAAAACTATGGCCCGATGTAGAACTACTATCAATAAACAACTAAGGTACAAAGATGATTTCAGGGGGGATTTTATCCGCAGATATTTTTTCCGGAGGGATTTTTTTTGTGGGGGATTTTTTCCGGATACCTAATATTCTCGTGTATCAAATTCCATTATCAATATAATCCCCCTTTATATATGTATATTATTATATATATATTATAGTGAGCACTTCCGAGGTTATTGCTTGTAATATGTAGTTGCTTATAATCATGAGGTGTGGTGAATACTTTTTGTTGCTATAGATTTACTGCTGACCAAATATGTTGGTACTGATTTACCAAGAGACATTTCCACATTCTGGTGACCATGAAAGACATCACAGATAATAGCATATCTATTTTCATTAGACTTTATGAATGGTTAGATTAATCATGTCTATTATTCATACACATTTTTAGTATCTATTTATACCTTCTTTGATATCAGAAAATATAGAAAAAGACTGAAATAAAATTGGAAAAGTATATTATTTTGGATATGAAAAACACATTTCATTATAACTGATACAAATAATAAAATAATAATACAAATAATATGCAGCAGTGATTTTAATTAAAAAATAATTAATTAATCAAACTATTCGTGGAGCAGTAACCACTTTATTATAAGTTATGATATATCTACTGATAACAATGAATTTGTTTATATAGGATAATATCGATGTTATTATTCTGAGCAATAATATGATTTTCTAACAGACCTGTAAGAGAGAATGTAATATTAGCAAAACTTTGAGAAAATATACACTATTACCAAACCTTTTCCATCGCTCAAAGTATCTTCATCATTGTGGTAAAAAAGATGAAAAATTAGTCGCCAAGTAAAATACGGTATATAAGAGACAAGGAACCTAAATAATGGCGTCCAGTCAATTGGGTCGTTGTAATTTGGGTGACCACGACTCAATTGATCAAGACCCAAATGCCAAAGACTCCTTAGTAATATTCCTCAACCATAGCTCAGAGAATTGTGAAACAATTTCTATGACATATTTATCGTTTACACTATTCCTAACAGTAGTGTTTGCTGTCTTGTGATGTGTAAGATGCAGAGAGTCAACATATTGTGAGATGCACAGAAAACTTTTTAACATTGCTTCATTGGGAGCTCAAACTAGATCTTCAGAAGATGCTCAACCTGATGGGCCGCTTCGCCTGCAGTTAACACGAACAAAACCGAGATAATATACCAGTCTCCGAAACTGCATTTGCCAGAAAAGGACAGGGTTAGGCTTTAAACGGTAGAGAGGTTCACGTGACAGGTCACCAGATATAATTATACTGATGAGGAGGGAATTATTTGCATTCAGGCTGCTATCGCTTGATTTTGTAAATTGATATTGAGAGTGTGGATTAACCATGACTTGAAAGTATCGACTAAACTTGATGTGTACAGAGCCACTACTTTCGACCCGAGAGATGGATCTCTGCAATCGTGCGAAGGATCATGTGTCAAAATTACATGAGTCGGGCATAGACGATTCACGTCTTCTGAAGTCCATCGTTTAAGGTGAATTTGCAGAACGATAAATAGGTAGAAACTGAGGGCCTGGAACCTGCTGAACAGGAATTTCAACTTAGTTTGGGAAAGAGATGAGTAACTGATTCGAGTCAGGATTAACTGCTACGAGCTATCTAGACAAGCTGTGAACCGAATGACGGAAGGGAATTCACATATAACATACATACGGAATTCACATATAACATACGAGATGACACAAATGGTCTAAAAAAAGATTATGCAGAATGAGTAATAATTAAAATCATTTATAGAATGATTAATGATCAATTACTAGAAAGAAACAAGGATTGTTAGGTGCAGCTCCACTTCATGAATAACTGACTTTTATAAAATCGAAAACTGTGCAATATTATAATTCGAGCAATTTTGTTCATTCGAGCAATTTGATAATTCGAGCTATTGTTCATTCGAGCAATTTGATAATTCGAGCTATTGTTCATTCGAGCAATTGTTCGTTCGATCAATTGTTTTTCGAGCAATTGTCTTTCGAGCAATTGTTCTTTCGAGCAATTGTTCATTCGAGCAATATTGTTTTTCAAGCAATTGTTTTCGAGCAATAATTGTCTTTCGACCAATTGTTCTCGAGCAATTCACCGGCTACCATAATTTATAGTAAAATATTAACTTTTGAAAATTACAAATAAAACTACAGTAAAAATAATTTTTTTTAGTATAATATATTATTTACTAAGCTGGTTATTATCGCAAATATAAATAAAAATATCCAAATTCAAACAAAAAGGTAATATTTTAAATGCTAATGTTAACAGTTTATAAAAAACAGTAACACAATGTTAACCGTTCTCTTTGTTGGCAGTACAGACAATTGATTCGTTATTGCAATGTCAAGTAACAAATTATGTTAATAATTTGCAAACTCTAGGCAACAATATTCCAGATTTGAGATATGAGAATTAACAAAATTTATTCAACATTTTATATTGTGAGCAACGGCCTTCGAAAAATAGATTCTATCATTGGCATCGTAATTTCTGATCACATTTAAGATATGTTGATTATTATTCCTCTATTTGTTTTGATGGATCTTAGCACTTTCAGAATGTTATTGGAATTTAGCAATAGCTTGATTTTCTACTCTATTCAAATTTACAGCATGAATGAAAACCAACGAATTTGGACGAATTATATTTAGCGAACCATTCAATGACGAGTGGAGTAATATTGTACTATCATTCACAATAAAAATATTATTATAATAAAAATATAATAATATATAAATGTATCAGTTTATTTTTAATTATCAATATATTATAAGGTAAAAGCTCATCATACCAACCACTTATTTTGCTGAAAAAATATTAGCTCTTTTAAATGAATTCATTACCACCAAACTCTTTTTGGTGGTCCGGGATGAATTGTCTGGACACCGATGATATTGAGTTGTGCCACCCTTCAATTGCATTAGTGTGACGAGGCAGAACTCCACACACATGGTTTGAAAAGAGGATTAATTTTGTCTATTTCTTCTGAATGGCCTTCATATCGAAGTAAGTAAAGCATCTTTATTGTGTCTGCTGTAACCCTTTTTTTGTGTGGTCAACAATGGTCCTGGGTCCAATTTTCTTGGGGAGGAATTATTCCGACAAATCTTCGAGGATTTGCTGATGGTATTTCTTATATGAACTTCTATGACTGAACCATCTTAAATCTCCGAAAATTTTCTGATGGTATTTCTTATATGAACTTTTATGACTGATCCATGGTTCAATCATAAAAATTCATATAAGAAATACCATCAGAAAATTTTCGGAGATTTAAGATGGATCAGTCATAGAAGTTCATATAAGAAATACCATCAGAAAATTTTCGGAGATTTAAGATGGTTCAATCATAGAAGTTCATATAAGAAATACTATCAGGAAATCTTAGAAGATTTAAGATGGATCAGTCATAGGAGTTCATATAAAGAATATCTTCAGAAAATCTTCGAAGATTTAAGATGGTAAAGTCATAGAAGTTTATATAAGAAATACCATCAGAAAATTTTCGGAGATTTAGGATGGATAAATCATAGAAGTTCATATAAGGAATACCATCAGAAAATCTTCGAAGATTTAAGATGGTTCATTCATAGAAGTTCATATAAGGAACATTATCAGAAAATATTCGGAGATTTTGGTTGATATAATCTACTATACATCATGGTTGGGAAATATTACGGTGATTATAGATGTTTATAGGATGTTTTGCACAAGGTTGATATTTATCGAATATTATCTATAATCACGTAAGATCTAGTCCCCTATACTGTCTGTCCACCATAATCTTCTATGACCCCACCATAATATTCTCCCTGGGTAATTGTTTCAGAATTACATTGAATATTTGAACTATAACACTTCTTGCTCCCACTCTATAGAAGAGTTATTTTAGCATAACTTTGGATGTGTTTTAGTTAGAGATAAAATTGAACTTTCAGCATAAGTGAGGAGAAAATTCGTAACATTTCAATGTTGAAAAGTCTGAGTTTAACATACGCAAACGTATTTCATGCCTTGAAATGAAACTGATATTTTTCAGTTTTTTTAATCTAACGAATGTTTCACAGTTAGAACTAGATGACTGGTCCTCGTTGAGCGCATTCCTTCACCGCCCCTCATAAATGACATCACCCATCTTATAATACTTGAGTTATAAATGACCTTGACCTTTTACCCGATCGCTATAAAAAAACTCTAACCTAATGATTCATGTAAATTGAACAATCGTCCCGCAAATTTTCATTCAATTTGGTTCAATATTTTTTTTGAGTTACGCGAATAACAAGATTACAAATAAATATATAAACCAATAATAATTTTTACATGGGGTTGATGACATTTGAAGCAAGTTAATTCCAAGGCTAAAGAAAGCTCTTGAATATTCAGTCGGAATAATTCATCTGAAATTTCATTAGCAGAATAAATGTTAGAAGGATGGAAAACATAATTCCTTACGTTCATTATTGATGGATTTTCCAGCCATTTGGGAGCAAACTAAAATGAAATTATGAAGAATATATAAGTTACTGAGTTACATATTATGAGTTTGTATAGTAAATATTTAATAATACAGGTGTGATCAATGAGTTTGGTCAAACTGAATATATATTTTTTTTTTCGTTATCTAGCTTCTAATTGCTTATAGTTTTGATTGGTCACATTAGAAATCACAATGAAGGATAAATAATAACAAAAGTTACCCGCAAACTATATTTAGTAAATCGTTATTAGCACAAAACTTCCGATGACTAATATTTACAGTGTTGCCCACGCTTCTTCAATACATCTTTGTTGTGCTTTGGCATGGTGTGAAGCAAAGATTCTGTGATATTCGGGTCAATAAACTTCCACTCTAACTCACTCAACTCACAAAGTTGTCCTAAATTGGATGATTTCAATATATTTCCACAGTTTTGACAAGCGACAGCAAATTTTTCATCGGATTCGGTTCGGTAGAGTTTCCTGGCACTGGACCCAAAATATCTTCATCTTTGTCTTCAAGGACTTCTTAACAACTCTTGCTGTGTGGCAGGTTGCGCCATCGTGTTGGAACTGAACTTGTTTTTCGGGAAACTGATCGGCGATTGTTGTGAGATCAGTAAGGACTTATCAATTCCGTAATTATCAATTCAAATTCATTGCAGTGTTTTTTTAGAAAACTTTCCCCGCCTGGACTATTCCCCGCTGGACTTCTCCTCGCCTGGACTTATTCCCCGCCGGACTTTTCCCCTTCCGGACTATTCCCCGTCGGACTTTTATTCGCCTGGACTATTCCCCACCGGACTTTTCCCCGCCGAATAAAATAATAGTATTTTGAGCTATCAAATTATAATTTCGATAAAACAAACCATTTATCAATAGAAGACACATTTTATTAACAGACTTATACGCAGTAATACAGTCTTATATTTAGCTTTGATTTCCGTATGTGTCGATATTGGTCGTTTATATCTTAAAACTGTACCTTCGTAAATTTGCATAGAATTGAGATATGCTACAAAGTTCAAACATTATGGTACTTCTAATGGATTGCAAAATGTAGCAATTTAGTCTAAATAACTACGATTAATTCAGTTTATTTCTGCTCTCAAGTTATACATATCGCGAATTTATTATTTTCTTTGACAGTTATTATTTTAAAAAATCTAGTTCAAATATATACTTTTCCAGAAGTATATATTTAATTGTAGTTTATTAATTTGACAATTAATATAATAGACTACAGGCTAAATAATCCTACTATATATTTTTTTATTACACTTATTATTGGCTTCTTTTATAGTGTCTTTTTCTTTTATTATGCTTAGTTAATATTTATTCCGTAAAGAACTTACAATGGATTAACCATTCTTATGAAAATACATAAGTTAGAGTGTAGAAATCCTTAAAGCAAGACTTTTCAAGTAGTCAGATTTGAGGACGATTTACATATAAAGTTGTACATTTTTTTCGAAAAGTCTCCTATGAAAACTAATTATCGAAAGAGTAACTACAAAACGGGTTCGGTTCAAGGAGTTGGTAAGTGACCAATTTCCATGCAACAATGTTTAAAAAAAAAATTGACTAGTTGCGACGGCAGTCTTTGATTTACAATTTCACGGCAATAGATTTATTGGTCAAAACGATTTTTTTTACAAAAGAACTAATTAAAAAATCTTAATATTAAATTTTCTTCCAAGGTTTAAATTTATAAAAAATAGGTGGGAAAAAGTCCGGCGGGGAAAAGTCTGACGGGGAATAGTCCAGCGGGGAAAAGTCTAGGCGGGGAAAAGTCCGGCGGGCAATAATCCGGCGGGGAAAAGTCCGGCGGGAATAGTCCGTTTACCGTCTCACCATAGGACGACACAATCCATGTCCAATTTTTGCCTGTTCGTCGTAAAACAAAACTTTTCGTTCTTTTACCAAAAACCAGAATCATATATTCATTGGAGAAAATGACTTTGCCCCCATTACTTAGCTGTCTAGTCTTGCTATTTCTTGCAAAAACAAAACGATCCCTAATATTCGTCTATGTTAAAAGAGGTTTCTTTGATGCCCTCTTTGGGTCTAGGCTGATTTTCCGAAAACGAATTGGCTGAAACCAAATTTTTCAAAAAGTAATTCGCCGAAACGGATTCTCTGAATACGTTTTACCGAATCCCAAATTTTCCGAAATCCAATTTTCTGAAATACATATTTTCCGAAGGACAAATTTTCCGAAAGACGAATTTGTCGAAAATCATATTTAACGTATTTAAAAAGAATATTCTGTGGAGCTTTGTAGTTCTCATCATTTTATCATATGCATTAAAAAATAACATTTCTTATATGGATTTTATATTTTACTATTGTTATATAAATTTGTATTCTGCTAATTCCATATCATTTTGTTAAATTCATATATCTAACAGTATATCTTAAATATAATATGTGTATAAGGCATAACTAATAAAGGATTAATAGAAATCAATGCTTTAAACAAATTCATTCATGCAAGTGACACTATCGTTGAAGCCAGAGGTATATTGGGAAGATATAAACATAACTAATAATTATGTTATTCATTACTAACAATTTTATATTTAAACGCAAAAACTGGAATAGATCTTAATAATGTCTGCCATAAAATACCTTCTGTATGGAATACTTTTAACAACTGAATACAAAATAAGAATCCCGTGCGTTCTTTATATGGCATATTTACACAAAGAATTTTAGTTAAGTAATCACACAAAGTTGTTTACAAGTAGTTTATCTAACTCGCCATGATATAAATCATTCCTGCATTAAAAAAAAACAGTAAACTTGGATTATTCACAAAATATGAATAAACACGTTAGTAACACACAATTTAAGAATAAGCCAAACGCTCAAATGAAAGAAATGTAACATGCTCCCAAAACTGACTGACTGAATAAAGCTTGAACGTCTTTAAAATAAGAACAAAGACAAAGAATAATTTTGTGGACCAATGATTAACGAGGAGATAGAATAATTATAAGATCATTTAGTGTAACTAAGGGTTAATTATGATTTCGTTGTTTCCTTTCTTTTCTGTAACTTTTGTATAATTTAACATTTTATTTTAAGGGCACCGTTCGCAGATTAAGAAAAGTTTTTTATTATTGAAGCTACGGTGGTTAAACTTTGTTCAATTATATAAAATGAATTCTAAGATGTTTTTGTGTCTTGAAATTTTTTCGATTCGACCCATAGAAAACGAGTTATTCGAATTTCGAACAAATTTCGAACAGTGTGTAAATTAATAAATGAATACTATGTACAATTTTGTAGCTATGACATTATGGTGTTTTGCATTCGATTCTCCACAAGATTCTCTACAAACTGTGGAAGCGTTTTTTGATTTTTCGAATTGGTTATCGAATTATTGGAATTTTTAGTGGAAAAAAAATGAAAAAATATAAATTTCAAAATTCAATATTTTGAAAAATAATTCGAAAATCAAATAAAACTCTTCAAGAGTTTTTAGAGAATTCCGGGGAGAATCGAATGCAAAAAATTGCAATGCCCTACCTTCAAAATTGTAAAAGGAGTAAGCTGTTGAATGCAAAAATATTGCATTTTTAAAAAGAGCCAGAAATAACACTGAAAGGTATTGCGATGTGTGGCTCTAAATCCACATGGGTCAAAGACCCTTTATTATCCACTCAAAGGTGGGGGTATCATCAGTTGCCAACTGACTCTTTGTGGTTGAGTTTTGCACCCGCAATAGCAACCACAACAACATCAACAAGGTTGTTCACATTCACCATTCATTCACACCATTCATTCAAAATCTTACGGGTTGGTAGGCACCAGAGGTTCCGGGCTCATCACGTCGACGACGCTTCGGTTTCACTTTTGCAGGTGTACTCACATCACTAGTCCGTCTCTTTTCAGTGATACTTTCGGAAGAGAGACCCAGATGAACCAAAAGAGAGCCACGAACATTGCAAAATTGTGAACAAGAGCGGTATCATAAGTGTTGAACTTAGCTCTTTCGAACTTACAGTCCTTCACTTTGAGTCATCTCGCCCACAATTTTGAATGAATGCTTTCATTAGCGTTCTGAGTCCTCTTCTTCAAACAGCGACCAAGAAGAGAAGGATCAGTGAGGGAAATATACACCTGAAGGATGTGCTTCCGAAGGTCATCACTGATATGAGCCAGGTACAAATTCTTAGAAGCATGCGACGCTGGAACAACACCAGCAGCCTCCGCCTGCTTCACCCAGCAGAACGAAGTGTCACAGTGCTCATGCCTAGGGTTGGAATCTGTGCTGGAAGCATGGTAATAAGAGGACATTATTGAGTTGCGCTGGTCTACAACATTTCCATCCAAAGGGAATTTGATGATATTGTGACCATAATACGACGTTAGTTTGTCAATATGTAAATCTGTCAAACCTTTCTTACCCTCAAGAGTACTGCGCTGAACTGTTTTCCCCTTTTGTGTCACTGTAGCGGTCTTCAGAGTAGCCTTTAGTTTACGCAGCTGTGATCTGCATTGAATGCTGCTGAATCCCCATCGCCAACAAAGGTAACGTACCTGAAACCTTCGTCTCAGACCGACTCCATAAACGAATGGCTCCTTCAACCTCCATAGCACCATACTTGCCTGCGAAATTTTGCTTGCAATTATCATGAGATGCTTTCCAAATAGCGAAATCCTCTTCTGACAGAGAATTCTACATCTTAGTGCACATCTCACAATAATTGTTCAAAACCTCGTAGTCAAGGACAAAACCAGTGTTACATTCAATCACAAAAGCAACTCCAATGTGTGATGTGTGGCCTCTTTTCATCCATGTGCCATCGTAACTCAAATGAACTTCTAGAGGCTCACCAGTAACCACAGCATCGTATGTTTTTATAACAGCTGGCAACACCAAAGAAAACTGTTCATCATAATACCTTGTCATAACTTCATACAAATAATGCGCGCATTCATTGTATGATTTTTTTACACAGTATGCTTTATAGAAAAATTATTCATTATTTTACAATGACTCGCAAATCCATCTCCATTTGTTAGTGTTGTATACACTGAACACACAAAATTATCACTCCATTTACAAGGCAAATCATCATAAATATCAACCTTATTGGATGCAGTTTCTAGAACAGTAATATCGCACACCGTGCAGCGAACCCTAATAATATATCCGGTGGTACGAGTACTGATATCCAGATCAACCTGCGCACCACAGTCAAAACAAGTTGAACTTGCGCGCAACAGAGACGCCATGACTGATTTAAAAACTAAATACTTGTCATCGCACTTACGTAACTTTCGTTCTGCAGGGGGTATAAGAATTAGTCTCCTCGTCAGTCCACCAACACCGAGGATATCACCACAACCACCATTTTCATCCATATCACCTTGCACAACACAATCACGCAAAACTTCAACAGCAGGCTGAACGCTGAAGTTGAAAGTTTTGCGACGCGGCATCTTACACTCGTGAAATCTAGACTAGCACTGAGGCCAGTGAGGTTTCTCGGCGTCTGTGTGAGTATCAATTTCAGATATCACTAGATAAATAACTCAGAACCAATTATGATTGGCTGAGAGTCAATATTTGGTGCACACTAGACCGCGAGCGCGTACACACGAGCAGAATTTGTGCACACTCACTGACTAAACCCACCCACCCCCCTCCCTCCCATTATCCCTCTACCCCAGGGGGTGCACATTCATAGTACAGCCACAGAACTTTACACACAGCTGAATAAGTCTCTAAGGTACCTATTTACGCAAGAAATTTTTTTTGACAAAATTATGACAATATCCTGGGAACGGCGCCCTTAAATTTTACTTTCGGTGAATTTGTCTTTCGGCAAATCTTCACTTCGGCGAATCCGTTTTCGACAAATTTGGGTTTCGGCAAATTCGTATTCGGAGAATCCGTTTCATCGAACTACTGTTCGGCGAATTAGTTTTCGGAGAATTTGATTACGGCAAATTCGTTTTCGGCCAATCCGCCAGACACCACCCTCTTTCCCACCAGTCCTTCATCGAAAAAATGACGTCGAACTGGTTGAATTGAGGAATTTACTTCTTCTTGCTGTCACATTGGTGCAAGCTCTGAGCTGGTGACTGTCCTTTTCTGCTCCTTTTCGATCCACAGAAAGTTTTTCCCTGTCAGTAGCTGTCTTTGCCACGGCTGAGTTGGCAACTTCAACTCTTTTAACAATCGGTACACAGTACACACCGGTACACACAGTACACACAAGGTCTTTTAACAATTTCCTTCGCTGATAGACCACTCTGGTGCATTAAAATGATGATGGTTCTCTCTTCTTTCGAAATTACCATTATTGGAACATTCTGAAGAAAACCTGTTGAAGACAACTAATCTGTTTAAAAGTACAAAATGGATTAGATTAGAAAATATATTGAAATAATAATGTAATTTACCTTTGTATCATCTAATATCTCAGTTTTGATGCCATCGTTACCTTTCAGATGTCAAAATTTTATTTCAATTATTGAGAAAATAATCGATTTCACCACAATATTTTTTTTAACTTAATGTAATTTTGTCAAATTTTTTGACAATTCGCATTATATATTTAAAATATGGGTAAATTTAAATTATTCGCATATAATTTCATCAGGGAATTCAGTCGTATAATGGAAAAATAAGTGTTTGCCAAACTCATTGGCCACACCTGTATGTAGATCAAATGTGCAATCTATACAGTGCAGTTTGGGTAAAATAAAAAGCATATAAAACTATATATAGTTATCAAATCACTATATGTAGTGGTTTTCTTTTGCTAATGCAGATTCATGTCACCTATAACCACATTGTTTGTTTGTTTTTATTTTCCTACTAGTTTTTCTATAGGGTGGTCATAACTAGAGGGTCCTAAAATCTCTCTTGCGCAAGGTAGATATTTGTTAAAGGATATTAAAATAGGTTAGTTTATCCATTAGTTTTAAATAAATAAACAATTCCATATTATGAAGATCAAAAGTAAAACATTATTTAATATAAAATAATTAATATCCTCCTCATTTATCCAGAAAGTCCTCCATTTCCTCGAAACGTTTTTATGCTCGTTTTCTGTCTGCTTTCATTGATCTTTCGATCATATCGGGATTAGGTTTAAAGAAATCCACACCATGCGTTATTCGCTGTTTTTGATGATAGAGCGGATAGGGAGAATCATACATTTTTTTTTTCAAATAACCCTACAAGAAAAAATCGCAAGCGGTTAAATATAGGCTCCTCGGTGGCCATTCAATGACAGGACCCCTGGTCCATTTGTAATTACTCGTTGTTCCCGTTGTACTTCTCTCAACAGTTCCTTGACAAAAAGTGTACCGTGTGTGTACATATCATACCCGACTCTGCATTTCTCCAGAAACACCTCGCAGTTCATAAATTATCCACAGATTCAACATAAGTGTTCATAAAAATATACAAATTTTCGAAGATGGAACATACTCTTTACAAATTATTTTGTTAAGCAAGTTTGAAATAAATTCGTGCAAGACCGATTTTAGCACCAGCAACATATGACGGGACCACGACTAAAGCCCACGACAAAATCCCTAGCGTCAAAAGCCCATATGACAAAATCCCTAGCGTCAAAAGCCCACACCGACCAAAGCCCACACAGACAAATGCTCACACCTACAAAAGCCCACACCGAAAAAGCCCACACCGACAACAGCCCACACCGACAAAAACCGAATTAGTATTCCTGCAATATAAATAATCCATATATGTAAAGCTGGAAAGAAGAAAAATAAAAATTTAACAGTTTTCTTCCTACAGAATCATTGTAAATTTGTATTATGCACCAAATTTAGGGACGCTGTTATCGCATAACTTAATTTTAAAACACTTTAATTTATGAACTAAAATTTTAAAATTAATTTATATTTACTCGCAGTTTCCTTAGTCTAGAGGTAATCTGAGAAGTTTTGTTAGTTGACTGACTGCGACTCGATCACAGGGTGATTATTTGGTATCCGAAAAATTGCCAGGCGGAAAACTGCCGAAGCGGAAAACTGCCAGTCACTTATTGGTAATACATGTATATTTATTGACTCTCTGAAATATTTCATAGTTATAAACACATTTTAATTTATAAAAAACGGCGTTAGTCCTTCTCAATTTAAGAGGTTAAGAGGACATTCATTTTATTGGAATACTTAAATAATATTCGAAGAAAAATAATATTTCAACAAATCTACTTCATTAAACACTTAAGTAAACCAAACTTCATTACACATAAGGATTTTATAATCTCTATTTTAAACTTATTTTCAAAGTCACGTAAATTTTTAAAACATGTTCAGTTACGTTTTAAGTCTCTTTTTTTTAATTTCCTATTGACGTCAGCAACATAGCCTTTGGTTCCGAAGCAAACGTTAAACCCTGTGTACTGATTTGTGAATACTAGATAATTAGATATTCTACCAATAATATAATTTTAAATGTTATAGTAAATGTTAAATCAACTAATATGTATGTTAAATAGTTATTACATTTACATTTTTATTCTCCATATGTCATTAACACAACCCATTCATTTTAAGAATTTTCATTTATATGTAAAAAGTATTATTAATTAATATGCAATCCAATTCGATCGAGTGAAATTGTAAAAGAATTAAGTAGGTAATATCAGTTTAATAATCATAGTTGATGGGTTGCAAATTCTAAATCATTGACGAAAATCGATCAAATTTGTTTTATTGTGAGTACAAGCTTCCCTACAAACAATTCCATGTATATACCATGTGGCACTTACACATTTAAATCATGTGTATACCATGCATATTTTTGGAAATGGATACCATATTTATTACATGTTGTTTTACGTGGTAATATGGTAAATTATATTTGGTTACCATAAGTTATAAGTATGGTATTTAACATGTTGCTATGAATGTGGTAAATAACACTTGGTAAACACCTGTTAAAAGTATGGTAATTTACATGTGGATATGATGTGGTGTATACAATCTCTATTTGATATGGTTTTAAAATGGCATGACCACATGTTAATTATGAGTTTTTATTAGGGTTAGATTGGTTCAATGTGGATAACACATGCTTATACTGTATTGTCACATTAAAACCATTAAACCACATGGTAAGCATGTGTATGCAATATGGAATTGTTTGCAGAGTTGAAGACTTGTTCAATTCTCAAATTATAAATGCAAAAAGAGCTAATTAGACACTAAGCCTGTTATGAACTGATAATGTAAAGACACGTTGTGTAAACAATGGAATTTACACTGTCTCTAATACAATAATTTAATTGTTTCTTCTCTTATTATTTTCTAAGAAAGGATATATTTTCAATTTCTATATTGTAGTCGATTATTTATGTAATATTTATTTATTATATATTTTATATATTTTTCTAATCAATTTGTTTACATATAACTATTATTTTTATTTTGTAAAAATGAATATCCCTTTAACTTATTAACGAAAGGCGAACGGCTTTTTCATGAATTAAATGTTATTATTTACTAAACACATTGAATTGCCAATCAATAAGTGACTGGCAGTTTTCCACCAGGCAGTTTTCCGCCAGGCAGTTTTCCGCCAGGCAGTTTTCCGCCTGGCAGTTTTCCGTGTACCGATTATTTAGTCAGGCTGATATTCGTAAGTTGCCTAATGGAATTCTAAAATACTGTTTATTTATTTAAAATCATTCAAAAATAGCCAGAAAAGTCAGGCTAATATTCGTAAGTTTGCCTAATTGAATTTTAAAATACTATTCATTTTTATCATTAATTTAGAAGGTTTCAAAAAACCAATATTTGAAATTTGTTACGTTGCAATTGTTTGACAAAGCAATATTTTGATAACATTGATAAGCTTTTGTCGGTGTGGGCTTTTGTCGGTGTCGGGTTATATCGGTGTGGGCTTTTGTCGGTGTGGGCTTTTGTCGTATGTGCTATTGACGCTAGGGATTTTGTCGTATGGGCTTTTGACGCTAGGGATTTTGTCATATGGGCTTTTGACGCTAGGGATTTTGTCGTATGGGCTTTAGACGCTAGGTATTTTGTCGTGTGGGCTTTTGTCATCCTTTCAAATATGACCACCCAGTAGAAAAAAACTATTAGGTACATAAAAACTATTTTTGCTGGCATAAATGTTGACCTTCGAACACCCTGTATTTTAGCTTACACAATTTCTAACTGAATATTAAACTTCAAATCCTCTTTCACCTATTTCATTTTTCATAAAAAGAGAAGACTGCTGAAGAATTTCTTTTCTGACGAAAATAATATGTAATGTGGATCTCTTTTATTGAGTGAGGAACCGTGAAATCATTCCTAGATCTGCATTTTCCAAAGAAAACCACACAAAAATGCAGTTATTTTTGTTATAGGTATATCGATCTTAATTTCGTACCTATCATTTTTTACTCTTCCTGAAAATCCAGCTATAACTTTATAAATTTATTCTTAATTAAATCAAAATTTCTAGTATGCTATTCAATATGGAAAAATATAATAGGTGTATTTTCAATTGTTTATTGGACTGCTATAGTTTAATGTATACGTATACCTATTGGTAATTATCATTTGGTTAAAATAATGTTATAATTAATAATATTTCAAATTCTGTTTGATATATTATTTCATATTTATTCTGTTATTATATATGTACTCTGTTCATTACAAATATCAGGAGTGAAATGTGATCCATGTTGTATCACATTGGTTAATTCACTCTACCACTAATTAAACTAATGGCGATACTTTGTGGAGCAAGCCTTTGACATATTGATTATAAGAGCAAACCATTTCAGTCTTGATGTTCTATTCATTTGATGGAATGGCGGCATTTTTTTATTTTGCAATCTGAGAGGACGAATGAGAGGTATTTCATTTACTAATCATATTGAGATAAACATTCAAAAAAGATAGAAATTCGGTTAATCTTATTAATAAATGCTTGCAATGAATCGTAATTATTCAATTATTTAGATTACTTGAATATAAATTGCCTTCAAACTTTTTAATTAACATAAACTTACAGCACGAATCACAAAAATGTTTCCTCTTTTTCAAATACTTGCAAATCGTTAGCCAATGAACGAAAAGCTGTATCTTGATCTCTTTTTTCTCCGCCTCTTATTGTACTATTAACAGGTAAAAATATTTTTAAACTGATGGACTTAGTTTAAGAACAGGTGAGCCAAGAGTGAGGGTGATTATTTTTGTCATTGCGCGAAGGTCATTTTTAGTGCTAACTCTGTTATTTTACTTACTAAAAGGCAGTGAATAAAGAAAAATAATAACAATGGTAGACATTTCAATACAGGGTACTTACACTTCTTCCTTGGAAACTATTTTGAAAAAAAAGACTTCAGTTACATTTTGATCTCATCGAAGTTTTCACTATGAATATTTTTTCTTCGCTTGTTCATTGCATGGTTATAGGCTCACTTCACACTTGCATTTTCAACAGCGCGGAAAAAAGCTCTTCCTAAAATGCGTTCTCACATGCGTTTTTATTATCGTTGAAGTAAAAATTTAATATGATTTTTCCATCATCGATAAAAAATGTAAGTATAAACAAATTTTAAGAAAAGCTTTTTTCCGCGGTGTTAAAAATGCAAGTGTGAAGCTGGTCCTAACCATGCAATAAACAAGCGATCAGAACGAATATTCAGAGTGGAAACTTTACAGAGATCAAAATGTCACTGAAGTTGTTCTATTTTAAAATAGTTTCCATGGAAGAAGTGTAAGCACCCTGTATTGAAATGTCTACCATTAATATTATTTTTTCTTTATTCACTGCCTTTTAGTAAGTAAAATAACAGAGCTAGCTTTAGGAATGACCTTCGCACAATGACAAAAATAATCACCCTCACTCGCTCACCTGTTCTTAAACTAACTCCATCAGTTTAAAAATATTTTTACCTTTTAATAGTACAATAAGAGGCGGAGAAAAAGAGAGCAAGTTACAATTTTTTCGTCCATTAGTTAACGTTTTATAAGTATTTGAAAGAGCGGAAACATTTTTGTGGCCCATAGTGTATAAACTTGCCTCTGAACATTCGTTACCTTTCTAAAACTATAACTTTTTGGTATTTAATTCTAGTATATAGGAAATGCAGTACGTAATGAGATAAGAATGAATTTATATGTATACATTCGAAGAAAAACTATTGATTATAACCATAAGCAATTAAGAAATTAATTATTAGAATATATTTGGACTATATAGGAACCCCTTTATATTGAAAATAAATAATATGAAAACATTATAGATGGTAATTATAATAATTCTACAATTTAGCTTCAATTTCTAACAAAAATGTGTTGACCAACATTATATAATTTAAGTGTTTAATCTAATTTTATGAATTTTGAAATGTATCACTTACACTTTGTAGTAAAGTCTTTTTACTCAAAAAGGAAATTTACCCTCACAATTTAGAATCAACTAAAATAATAGATATTATTTTGTGAATAATTTCTACTTCCATTATACAATAATATTCTACAAAAAATGTTGATCTTCCAAAATTAAAGCGTAATTAATAAATTTCTTATCTGATTGAAAAGATAATTGAAATTTAATATTCCCAGATATTTTTACTATATTTCCGACAGAACAACACTGTAGATTTCCTACATTTGAAGTTGAGCTCAAAAAAGAGCGCTAGATTGACATGGCTTTTAGTGACAATTCTCACCATCACTTTTCATTAGGTACTTTCAGGCAAATCCATTGGAGTTCTGCAGAAAATTCTGCTATAGGAGGAATATTTCCTAAAGTGATATTCATTTGGGTTATTTATCGCTTGATTTGTGAATGTTTATGCAATCGAAGATCAATTTTCATATCGGAAATTAGTTTGGCCTGAATGTAGTTTGTGAACCTAGGAATAAAAAGTTTTTATTGGTAAAATGATATTAGATCTAAAATCAATAATGAGAATCATAAATATTCGTGGAATTGCACTAAGCAAGTTGAGAACATTTCTTCCCAATAATGGTTTGGGGTGATTTATAATTATCGAATATTGCCTCTAATGGTGTCCCGAAGGATAATTTTTATGCTGATAATCTGATAATTTTTTTCTGATAATCTCCCGGAGAATGATATCGCTAATTGGAAATGAAAAACAAATATTTAACATACGCACACATTTTAATTCATATTTTTATGCTTTGAGTATATTTGAATATTATTATAAAATAAAAAGGTGTTTGCAAAAGATAATTAATGTTTAAATAAGAAAATATTTACCAAGGACAATTCTATTCTTCAACACAATTTTTTTTTTAATTCTATCAAAGTCTCATTATAAAAGCCACTTCATTAGAGAGAAATTATTTTTCACATGAAATATTTTATCATAATACGTTACATGAACATTACTTAGTTAATGATTTTAAATATTTCGGCGGAAATCACAGTAATTTCAGAGAAAATAGGGTTTTCATTAATCGACATAAATTTGAACGATCATACGAAAGATATTATATTGTTTACATTATAACAAGATAAATGACCTCGAGTCTTAAAGGTGTTCTAAAATGTCTGAATATATTCGTAAATGAGCAAAAGTATTTCTTTAATAATTATTATTTAGAGTTAGACGAAAAGAGTAAGTACCTACCGGGCTTTGCAAAAGTTATGTTACACTTCTTATTCTTTTAATTTATCTGTTATCTTGGATAATAAATTGAATTTGTGCACATATAATAAATTTCTATATACTACAGATACTATTTTGACCCCTAAAAAGTTACTAAATTTGAATTGAAACGTAATGTAGGCAAAGAGAGTGGAAGTATCCACTTTGTTGCGCGCGGGCCATAACCAAACTTACATTGCGAATCAATTAAACGTCAGCTGAATGACTGTCTATCGAATTGCTCAACGTTTAGAGAACTGAGAGTCCCTAAAGGATCGTCCTCAATCAGGAAGACCACAGGTAAATTAGCCGTGAAACCATCAAGAAGGCCTTTGAAAATGACCCAGACCAGAAAATGACGAGACTGGCACGAAAGAAAATTTCTGTGTCTAGGGTGGTCCAGAAATCCCCTCGTGAGTGATGTAATGATTCAAAAAGGTCTGGAAAGGAGCACCCGTCTGTTAAATGATCATTTCCTCAAATGAGAAAACATTCACGGTCGATCCGGTCTTCAACAAACAGAATTACTGGGTTGTAAGCTTTTGGGAATTATATTTCTAAACACCGCCGAGTGTCAACCATTTAGCATCCAGCATCTATCATGATGATTGGTGTCGTAGCATCCAATGGAGAGAAGGTTCCCCAAATGTGGTTTGAACGGGGATACAGGCTAACCTCCGCTGTTTTCAAAGAAATTTTAGAAACAAAAGATCTCCCATGGGTTCAGAAAATCACCAAAAAGGTAGATTACGTATTTCAGCTGGACGAGGCACCCGCACATGCACACGGCAAAAACTGTGCAGCACTGGTTAGAGACCAACACGAGATTCTGCCCCAAAGATTTTTGGCCTCTACAGTCCTCAGATTTGAACCCCCTCGATTTCAGTGTGTGACCGCATATTGCGGGAATGGCTTGCAAAACGCGCCACAGTAATACAGATGACCTTAAGGCTTCTGTGAACCGTGCATGGGCGTCCATGAAAAGGACTTCGTCAGGAAGGAATGCAAGAGCTTCCAACCTCAGTTGGACTGTGTCATTGCCGCAAAAGGCGTCCACATTGAATAATATTATATCTTTGTATATTAAGAAACTGTAATGTAACAGAAATTTCTCCATTTCACCCAAAATTGCAGTTTTGGAGGCTTGTGAAGTATGGAAGTCAAAATGTAACAGGACTTTTGCAAAACCCGGTATATCATATTGCATATTTAATTAACAATTGTTTAATTTTCTTCCCTCATTTAAAGAATTCATAGCACAATTCTTATAGATAATATTAAAGTACAATATAGCAATAGACTTCGTTGAAAAAAACGAGTAATAAGTCCCGATTAGTCATTGATTTCAATCGCAACCTAATTAAAATTTTAAATCCAAATGTTATTAGATTAGGATCATTAATTAGAGTCGAGGTTCATAGTGTAATACATTTTATACATATAGCTATAACATGTCATAGAGCTAAATAGCTACATAGAAACATTACCAAGACACAAGTTACTGTTTAAGGATGATAGAACTCTTTATTTTCTAGTTCTATAGGTTCTTTGCCTAAGGTAACTGGCAGAAGTATACTACAAGTTTCTTTAGTCTTAGGGCCTGAAGATGTCTTATGGTTAAACAATTTAATAATTGATATAAGAGAGTAGATAAATGGGGATAATAAAAACACTTGTAAGAAACGAAACATTCACTATTCAATACTGTCGATAAAATTTAGTACAACAAATTTTGGAGTCTAAGTAAGAGTTGAGACGAGGGAATTTCTCACGAGAGAACTTGGTCACATCTAGGAATCCGATTTCACACTCCTCTTCTAGTTAGGTGATAGATCCTTATATACCTTAACTACTCTCCAACCTTTTAGGTACAAGGTTAGGGTACGTCAAGGTTTTGAGCTAACTTTGGCGTTTCATTGTGTTAGTACGGATACCACTAATTGCTTTGTTGTTCTAGCGAAAATTCTTGCAGGTAATTAGATGAATTCTTGCAGGTAATTAGAGGTTTCATTGTGTTAGCATCTAATTACTACTAATTGTCTTGTTTTTCTCGCCTAAACTCTAGCAGGTAATTTGACACTCGCTATCATAAAAACATTTTGTTAACATAGTATAATAGTATAATATTACTGGTAGTGAAAGTATTATCTACGTGAAGTTCTACTATCTACTTTAAAGCTGAAGCTTGGTGAAGCTTGGTTGTTACACATTCCCCGCGAAAAATGAAAAAAAATAATAAGCGTTAAGCATAACCGTATTATTTTTTTTTATTATCTAAATTATTCCAATATAATTTTCAATGATGTCCTCATCATGTTTACTAGCGATGCGATAAATACCAGTTAGTTGCAACATCTAAGTTATAAACTTAAACAACAATGTTTATACTCTTGATTCAAATTGCATAGTAATAGAAAATATGTGTTGTATTTGTGTGTGTTGATGTTCTGTCTTCCATGGTCCTTGCGGATGAGCTGCTGGGCGTCTGAGGACTAGTGGAAGGTCACGTCCTTGCAAGGTAGGTCACGTCCTTGCCTTCTGCTGAGTTCCTCCCAACCAGTTATGTCATTGCGATTGGTTACGCGTGTTGTAGTTCGGAGATCGAAAGGTTTACTCAGGAACGTGTGTATGTGTGTATGGAATGAACAAATTAATTAATACATTATACAATTTATTCAATTAGTTTAGCTATTTGTGATTGACCTTGAAACTTAGCCTTGGACGAAGAAGGTGTGAGTTAATCACCAACCATTGTCTTCAACGTGGTTCCATGAATAAAGTTATGCAATACACAAATAACTAAACATGTATTTCATATTTAACCATTTCACATATTATATTCATTATTACAATAGCTATATGTATATTCAAGAGTTTTGCACATTATATATTTAGCATCAATATCCTTAACCTTATTTAATACTACTTGGTTAGTTCAAACAATCATGATTATATATAAAGCATAAAGGATATAGCATAATATAGTATCCTTAATATTATTATGTCAACCTTAAGTCTTGGTCAGAACCTGTTTAGTAGTTATTATAAGCTTTCAATGGAATATCAGTTACACTGTTTTGAAAGTCAGAGAGTGAAGGATATAACTTAGTTTTGGTGTTGGTCCCTATTGTCCTTGACGATTGTTTTGATCTATTAGAGTCTCGTGGCCTATTTCTAGTACGGTTCCTTATTGTCCTTACCGATTTCTTCACTTTCTTACTTCCTGCTGTTAGTCTCTTACCTACTGAAGATCTGACTGAGCTGGCACTGTTTAAACTTTTCAATGATATATTGTCTACGTCATTCCTAATCATCCCAATTTGTGTCTCACTCTACGGAAACTGTTTCTCAATGGCAAGGTTAGTGAGTCTCTAGACGAAAATGTCATCCCTGTTTCTAAGTCCCTGTCCTGAACTCCTTTCCTTTCTCTATATTTCAGGAAATAAAGAATCAATACCAATAACAAATTTATGATTACCAATACTAATAAACTTCCTTGTGTTACTACCGAATAAGTTTGTACCTCTTCGATGGTGAGATCCATGTCATCAAAAGGTAATACGAATGGATTATTGGATGGTAATTCATCTATCAATTCTTTTATAGTTTCATGGACAGTGAAACCTTTATTCATATTGATAATTGGTAAGTCTGTGATATCAAACGGGTTTTTCCTCTTCTCTGTCACTAAACGTTCAATATCTATTTCATGTCTCAGTTTTGCATGCCATGTTACCTGCTCAGTTTTTATGTCACAGTTAAGTGGCACGTAATGTAACCCTAATAAGTTATCTCTCACTATACCTGTTGGACATTCTAACTCAATAGGCATTCTAGTCACAGTGTATATTAGTCGGTTAGTTGTTGTGCTTTCCAAGTAAAATCCATCTTTTGTTCCTAATTTCTTAAAGTTACAAAGTTGAACTATTGTTTCGACGTCACCTAAAAATGCAGCTAATTCACATGAACTGTGATTAAATATCCACGCTGGTTCTGTCGTTCGTAATATATGCGTTTGATTATCTAATGAATATAAGTTTGTCTTGTCTGTACTTATGTACTGTTTACTATCAAACAAAACGTGTTCTGAACGATTGGTATGACTAACCTGTTTTCCAACTTCATTGGGTGAGGAGTTAACGTTACTACCTTATATTTCTGTTTATATACTAATGGGATTTGTGCCATGAATTCTAGTCTTCCTAGATTCTTAATAGTTATGTAAGCAAGTAATTGATCAATCGTGAATCTATCTATATTTTCTATGGGAAATTCTAACTCTGGATAAAACTTGAGTCCTTCTTCTACGACTGCTCTAATTGTTTTAAAGTCTAACATAACGGTATTCAAGTTTCCCGATCTAAGTAACGTCAATGTATTCTCTGTTATTCGAATGAGCATTATAGCTTGGAGACAAGCCTGTTTCAACTGGTCGAAGTTCCAGTTAAACATCTGTCTACGTTCACTATTTTCTAGAGCATTATTTAAATTTTTCAAGATCACTTTTACGTCTCTAATCGAATCTGACGTATTCTTAGCTAGCATGTCAATACGGCTATTAGTGATATGAATCTTTTTTATCTACCTTTGAGATATTTTCGTCTATAGTTTTAATCTCGTCAGTGTGATCGGTCCCTCCAAATAGAGATCCGACTATTCCTCCCCCTATTGCTCCTACTGCTAATCCAACTCCCAGTCCTACAAAAGCTTGTGGGTCATTAGGATTAACTATACCCTGCGGTCTGGCTTCACCTAGATACGAGGCTACGTTATTTGGATTGTCATTATTTTCGTTGTCCAACATAGTCCAGGTTTTGTTCAGTCTTTGTTGCAGTTTTCCATAATTTGCGTTTATTTCGTCGTGTAAACTATAACACAGCATATTGAAATTTAGATAATCTACAATTTCTATGTAAGACATTTCTATCTTAGAAAGTACAAATGAGATTCTACGAACAAAAAGATCATTCTCCTTAACACTACCTAGAACCATCGAACCAAGAAGAGACTCTATGGTTTTGTGTGTTAAATGGAGGTTCAGAATTATCTGTTTGCACAAATCTGTGACGAACTTTAATTGAATTGGAGCTAAAAGTATCACACCTTCCGTCCTGGCCGATCCATCCCACTGCCAAACTGACATAGGTACTACGTCTGCCGCCAGGGTTGCACAACAGACACAGCTGAGCGCGGCGATGGCCTGGGGCGCCCACACTGAAAGGTCCACTTGTGTTAAATCTAGTATATATATATATATATATCTTTATAGTAACTTACATTCTATTTTCAATACATTATTTCTTATACATTAAATTTACTCCCGTTACATTACCGGGGCCTTAAGTTATACGTTCGCTTCATTTTAGGCTTGGTTATCGTTTTTACTCCTTTTTCAGCTTCTATCTCTACTTCATCGGGTTTTATTTGTATCGCATGTCTGGCAATTAATTTGTCCGGATGGATCACGTATGTCTCCGTTTATCCTACTTTTCGTATTTTTATCCGGTTTCCTTGTTTGTCCGCGACAACGAACGGTCCTGTTATTGGCATATCTAGTTTTCGATGACTAACTTGTTTTTTCAGATTAGCATATACACGACTGCCTACCGTTATATCTTTGTCTGTTCGATTTTGATTAGTATTTTGCGTCACGGTTGCCTGAATTTTCTCCAGATGCTTTTTACAATGTTCCCGAATCTGCGTAACTCGCCTTAGTCTAATAGCTAGATCATCTTCACCATAATCTAGACGCGGCGGTACCAACGACTCTGTCGGGCTGTCGAACCCAAATAACGCAAAGAAAGGTGTTTCTCCTAACGAAGCGTTATAACTGTTATTGATTGCTAATTGAATGACTGGCATTATTTCGTCCCAGTCGTTTACTGCTAGCGTATTCGTATATATCCTAAGCAATTTTGCCGTCTCCCTATTTACTCGTTCTGCTAAACCTTGAGATTGAGGATGATACGGAACTATTTCCTTCTTCTTGATGTTATAATACTGGCAGAATTTTGCCATTTTTTCTCCTACATATTCAGGTGCATTGTCGCTTAGCAATACCTCGAATGATCCATATTGCGCTATCACCATCCTCAGGGCTTCTAGAATACTGTCTACTTCTTTATTTGGGATTGGCCATAAGACCGTATACCTTGTGCAGTAATCTCTAAATGATATTATATACCTATTACCCTTCTCCGTGATTGGTAACGGTCCGAGGATATCTGTTGTGACCGCTGAGAACGGTTTTCCTGGAATGGGATATTCACCTTGCGGTATGGGTTTCGGGGTGGTTTTCGCTCTCAAGCACGGCTCGCATTGCGCGATAAACCCCTCTATTAGATTAGTTTCCTGTTTGTTGTAGAAACTTTTCCGGAACGTCTTCATGGTCCTTCTTTGTCCCTTATGCCCCGCGGTTGTATCGTTATGTACTATACTGAAAGCTTTGTGCATTAGATTGTCGGGTATATACGGTACTAGATAAGTATCTGTTAAATGGTGTGCTCGCGTAATTTTACGGACAACGTAAATTATATCTCTTAGTATTTTATACCGCTCTAACTTACCCGTTGGGTCTATTTTGGTTTCTTTCATGTCTTTTCTTATCCTTTGACATTGTAGATCCTTTTTCTGTCCCTTTCGTAGTTCTAATTCCGTCCAGCTTACCTTAGGTGGTAGGTATGATTGTAACCCTCCTTCCTATTGGTCACTGGTTTCGGTTTCCCCGTTCTGGGTTTCTGGTTCCCCGTTCTGGGTTTCTTCCAATGCATTCACCTTCTCAATCAGTTTTTCATCCAGTGATAACGGTACATCCTCACATTGCTTCTCTATCTCTACTAGTCTTGATAATACATCTCCAAACAGGTTTTCCTTACCCGGTAGGTATTTTAACTGTATCTTATACTCTTGAGCTAAGAGCATCCAACGGTTAATTGCGTGATCCTTCGTTGTTTTGTGGATGATGTTTATCAACGGCTTATGGTCACTGTAAACAGTGACGTTGTAGTGGAGTATCAGTGTCCTGAACTGCTCCAATGCAAAAATGAGTGCTAAGGTCTCTCTTTTGGTGGTGGAGTACTGCCTTTGAGCGCTGTTGAGACTCTTCGATACAAAGGAAATAGGGTGCAGTATCCCCCGTTTGGTTTGCATCAAAACCGCACCTAGACCCCTGTCCGAAGCATCGGTGAAGAGGAACCAGTCTTTTCCGAAGTCAGGAAAAGCTAATACAGGTGGAGAACATAGTTTCTCCTTCAGCGTATCTACTGCCTTCTTTTCTTCCTCTCCCCATTTAAACTTTACTCCCTTCTTTAGGAGCTGATACAAAGGGTCTGCTATTTGTGCGAACTGTCGCACGAAACGCCTGTAGTAGTTGGTTGCTCCAAGGAATGACTGAACGCTTTTCCTTGAGGTTGGGTAGGGTAGATTTTTCACGCTTCTGATCCTTTCTTCATTCATCTTAAGACCGTCTCGATTTATAGTGTATCCTAGGAATTTGACTTCTGTCGTGAAGAAATCACATTTCTTTACTTTAATCTTTAGGTTAACTTCTGCCAACCTTTGTAGTACCTCTTCTAATTTTGATAAATGCGACTCTTCGTCCTCCGAGAAGACCAGGATGTCGTCCATATACGACAGACATTCCACTCCGATCACCTCATACAGCGCCTCGTTGATCACTCTACTGAAGAACCCGGGTGCCGTGGACAAGCCAAACGGCATACGGGCATACTCATACTTAGAGTTACCAACAGTAAAGGCGGTCTTGTATTGATCTCTCGGACAGATTGAAATCTGGTTGTAGGCGCTAGCCAAATCAAGAGAAGACATGAACGTCGTATGTTTTATGGACTATCTAATTTCTGATATTTTGGGAATTGGGAATTTTAAGGGTACAAGTTTTTTGTTCAATTCCCTGTAGTCAAGACAGGGCCTTATGCTTCCATCGGGCTTTTTTACTATCAACATGGGTGCGTTGTAGTTGCTCTTCGACTTGTGAATTATCTTCTCCTTTAATAATTTCTTGATTTCCTTGTTGAGTGATTCCTGTTCTGCCACTGGTATCTGATAAGGTCTTTTGTTGACTATCCCGTCATCCGTAAGTGGAAGTTGCAGTTGCTCTCCTAGGTAATGGCCTAGAGGCTCTCCTTCCTGCCAACATACCTGTCGGTAGGTGTTGAGTAGCTTCAGCACCCTCGACTTCATCTCCTTATTTGGACATCTTATGTCTTCCATCCTTAAAGGTGGCAGCTCCTCTTGTCCTTCTCTATCCGGTTGACCTACATCCTTTGACGTTAGTTGATTTATGTTTTCTGAACTTACCACTTCTGCTGTGGATAGCAGCGATCCTTGTTTCCAGACGACATCGTGATCTATTAAGTTAGCTACACTTATCACAATTTTATTTCCTTCCACCTGCGTCACCGTGTTGGCAATTACCAGTCCGGTCCTGGTTTGACGACGGTGGACCAGAATCTCCTGTTGATCCCGTAGTCCTTTTGCTGAAATATGGCAGGTGAGGGTATTCACCGAATTAGCCGGAATTTTAAGAGTTTCCTTGAGATGTATGTTCCTGGGTGTTTCTACTATCCCTCTATCTTCTCTGTTTTCCTCGATTACATTTATTTTGGCATGAGTTTCTCCATATTCAAATTCAGTAGATAAAATCTGCATGCTCATTTGGGTTAGCTGAGGTTCTTTTCCTTGACTTTCCCCTTTATTCGTAAAGTGTATCTTCTGTTCTGGGAAATTTAATATAGTATGCTGTAACACGTTCATTCCAAGTAGGATCTGAAATTTGAGGTCTCTGTTATTCTTGAAGACAAGGAATTCCCCTAGAAATTGTCCCCCTGGAGTTTTTATTACTAACTCCAACTTTCCTTTAATTGGGATTTCTTTACTTTGAGCGTCTAACACTCTTCTATTTTGTGGTTTCAATTTAATTCCTTTACCCATTTTATCTATCAATTTCTCGCTGAGAAGGCTTATTGTTGCGCCGGTATCTATAATTCCTTTTCGTTTTTGTCCGTTAAAGATAATTCTTACTGTGGGACTATGCCTCCTTCCGGCGTCTTGTGCTCCTCTTAGTCATTCGCTCTCGTCTGACTCTATATGGTCAGGTGAGTCTTCTTCTTCTTGTACTTGGTTTATTTGCTCCCGTTTCCTATCATTATACCGATATTGTTGGGGCTTGTTCCCGGACCTTGTCCGACATTGTTTCTTTGTGTGGCCTCTGCGACCGCATTGTCCGCAGTTAGCGCGACATTTTTCTTCCTCATGGTTGTTCCTCCCACAGTTGTAGCAGTAAGGTACTCCATCCTTCCGCCTTTTCCTGCAGTCTTTTATTTGATGACCTTTCTGGTTACAGTAACTACAATTGTTTACTCTGTTGTTTTTGGCTTTGCAGTCGCGGGCCCAATGACCTGATCTCCCACAGTAGAAACAATTCTGTTCTCCGCGGTTGGATCTCTTGGGTTCCGCTTGCATTGCGTACAGCACTTCTGAGGTAGCTACAGGCGTCCTTTTCCTTCGATTCGCCTCCTGCGTAGCGTCTTCCTTCTTTGACCAATTTATCGCTTCCGCCATTAGAGTGGTAGAAGTGGTATCTGGAGTAATCTTCGCTACTTTTTTGTATACAGGTTCTGGAAGGTGCACAGACATGACTAGGTGCATGAGAAGGTTCTGAAGGATCTCTCCCAGCCCAATTTGAGGTGCTCTCCCTTCTATCGCGGTTGGTTCCTCTTCTCCAGCTGGTGGTTCCTCTGGTCCTTCGGGTTCCGGCTCATCTTGCGGTTCTGGAGGTTGTAGTGGTGATCTTGCTGACGTTGACGCCTCCGGTGTTGTCGCCCTGGTCAGTCTGATGTTCACATCTGGATCCTCCTCATCGCTTCCTCCTTCATCATCCTGAGGTGGTGGCCCCCCGGGTCTGGCTCTTCTCTCCTGTTCCCTAGCGAATATTCGCGGCTCTGCTACTACACTATGGGCTCCTATACGGAGGGCGCGCATTTTATTATTACAAAGATATGCGTCTACTACCGAGCGACTCTGGGCTTGTAACTGCGCGATATCTGTAACGGGATTTTCAATCCCGTTTTTTAGCAACGCAGCTGCGGCAACCTTTAGATCGGAGGTTGCAAAACACGGGTATATTTTCAACAAATCACTACATAATTGTCTATAAGAGATCGGTTTTCCCGCATAAGAAGCGATATACTTTCTCGCGTCGCCAACCTTCGGGTCAATTAGCGAATTTAAGATTCGCACTTTCTGACCATCCTCTTGGATGTTGTGTAGGGCAATGTGCCCATCAACAGCGCGTAGGAAGTTACGAATATCTATGGTCTGCCCAGATCCCGGAGCTTCACCACTACATGGAAGTCCTGAGAACCTAGGTAGTCCATCTAAGATAGTAACTTGACGCAGCTGTTGCATATTGCCGTATTTTATTTCTAAAACACTCGATCCAGTACACTTTTATTAAATTAATTATATCACGAGTTCTTAGTGTGCGCTCTTTATTTCGATTTTGAATCTTTGATTTCTGACGCATTAATTGCCTGACACCGACACTTGCATTTACTACTATTTGACACAATATTCTACCATGTACGATAATATAACAATATACTCTTATAATGTAACTACAATAAACACAATTATTCCTGTGCTCTGCTTCCTTGGTAAATATTTGTCTAAGGTGACGGGTACTCACTTGTTGCCTTGTTCAGTTTGATACCTTACTTCAACAAATCTATTCGACGACTGACTCCGCTGCTTCTCTCCCCAATATCCTGATGGTGACCTCTAACGGTACTCTGGTTGTTATTGCAGGTTGCAGCCACTGTTCCCCGTAGTTCAGTTCGCCTTGTTATTGTGTTGTCTCCTGTGAGGTTATTGCACTGGCTCCAAGCTCTCACGTGCTCTTCTCTTCTGGACTGGTTGGTTCTCTTGAATTTAACTGTACTGGCTCCAAGCTCTTATGTACAATTCTCTGCTGATCTGTTTGCTTCTCTTGAACTGAACTGTACTGGCTCCAAGCTCTTATGTACAATTCTCTGCTGATCTGGTTGATTCTCTTGAATTTAACTGTACTGGCTCCAAGCTCTTATGTACAATTATCTGCTGATCCGTTTGCTTCTCTTGAACTGAACTGTACTGGCTCCAAGCTCTTATGTACAATTCTCTGCTGATCTGGTTGATTCTCTTGAATTTAACTGTACTGGCTCCAAGCTCTTATGTACAATTATCTGCTGATCCGTTTGCTTCTCTTGAACTGAACTGTACTGGCTCCAAGCTCTTATGTACAATTCTCTGCTGTTCTGGTTGATTCTCTTGAATTTAACTGTACTGGCTCCAAGCTCTTATGTACAATTATCTGCTGATTTAGTCAGCTCTTTTGATCGTCAATATACTGGCCCCTGGCTCTTACGTACACCACCTGTTAATCTAGTCAGCTCTTTTGATCGTCAGTATACTGGCCCCTGGCTCTTACGTACACCACCTGTTAATCTAGTCAGCTCTCTTGAACGTCACTGTACTGGCTCCCAGCTCTTACGTACTTAGAATTTGACGAGCAGGTATTTTAACCTTTGAGTAACTGACCTTATGTTCTTCCTAGTGTGTTCTCTCTTTTAGCTGAACCCGTAAATCTTAGCCCAGCCTTTCAATAAAGCTGGTCCAGATCTCACGATCTCTCTTGATGGACTTATAATACGTATTAGAACCCAATCCTCACGGATTTACTTGCAGATCCGTTCCGTATAAGGCTAAGGTACGGTTCACTATGTTATTTGTCCGGTAGGTTTCTAAATTCTTACCGGTATCACCTCTTCTGTCGGGTGATGTTGTAACAGATCTCACTGTAGATCTTGCTTACGACACTATTTTAATACGGAGTTTTATTTCACCTCTTAACTCTTGACTCTTATTGTTATTTTTTCCCAGATATCTTCTCTCTCAATCTATGTTAACCGATAACTATCATCGGGCCCCACGTTGGGCGCCAGTGATAGAACTCTTTATTTTCTAGTTCTATAGGTTCTTTGCCTAAGGTAACTTGCAGAAGTATACTACAAGTTTCTTTAGTCTTAGGGCCTGAAGAAGTCTTATGGTTAAACAATTTAATAATTGAGATAAGAGAGTAGATAAATGGGGATAATAAAAACACTTGTAAGAAACGAAACATTCACTATTCAATACTGTCGATAAAATTTAGTACAACAAATTTTGGAGTCTAAGTAAGAGTTGAGACGAGGGAATTTCTCACGAGAGAACTTGGTCACATCTAGGAATCCGATTTCACACTCCTCTTCTAGTTAGGTGATAGATCCTTATATACCTTAACTACTCTCCAACCTTCTAGGTACAAGGTTAGGGTACGTCAAGGTTTTGAGCTAACTTTGGCGTTTCATTGTGTTAGTACGGATACCACTAATTGCTTTGTTGTTCTAGCGAAAATTCTTGCAGGTAATTAGATGAATTATTGCAGGTAATTAGAGGTTTCATTGTGTTAGCAACTAATTACTACAAATTGTCTTGTTTTTCTCGCCTAAACTCTAGCAGGTAATTTGACACTCGCTATCATAAAAACATTTTGTTAACATAGTATAATAGTATAATATTACTGGTAGTGAAAGTATTATCTACGTGAAGTTCTACTATCTACTTTAAAGCTGAAGCTTGGTGAAGCTTGGTTGTTACAAAGGAGTGAATGAAGTTTGTGTAAGGGCATTCTATTCATGAATTCTAATGATTTTGCAATTCGCAAGGCTTTCTTATCCAAAACAGATATGTAAAGTGTTTCTACCATTCAAAGATGAGTTTATTAAGCTAAACTGCAATGTCGTAAAAACAAATGAAATGAACAAATGTAAAATATAATAATCTCAGTAAGAAGTCTGGATGGAAATATATCATCTTACACAGGGCGCCAATTAAGCGAGAGATCTTCTTTGATAAGATATTAGTATGATGTACAAAGTTATAATTACACTAGAAATCAATACAAAAAAAAAACTAGCATATTTCATGCCATCTAGAATATTTTTTCCTATCATATAATTGGTGGATGAATTTTCGATTTGCCTCTATTCTGTATAAATAAATTATATACTATTTTCTACCTTGTTTTTACCTGTTTATATCCAGCCTCATATTATAGGCTCATCTGTTGCAAATAGATTGCATTGTTCCTCTGATCATTCGAAATCCAAATTGACAGGTGTTTAATATATCTTTAATCTCCCACTGAGAGATAGAAGTACTACCCATGTTGTCATATCTAATGGATCATCAATTTATACTTTGAATCAATTTATTACGTGAGTTGGTTGGACTTTATTCATGTTTTAATGTGTGTTCAGTGTTGACACAACTATGACGTGGTGTGTCATCAAAAATCAATTCACTCAATTCATTTTATTGATTGAATCAACTTACTATGAGAGTTAAATTTTCTTATTTCTAGAATTTTAACATATATTGGAACAACTATGACAGAGTGTATTTTAGTAACTCACAAAGACTGTTAATCATATATATCTGGTGTAAAAATTCATTTACTATGAGAGTCATTGTTACTTTTATTCATTTTAGAAGTGAGTCAAAACGACCGTTTTGTTTTATTCAACACCAATTTAACTAATTTTAAATAGTTCCTGTAACTCACCACGTAGGTAGGGGCAAAATCAATCAATTCATATGAGTCAAAACAAATCAAATCTGATTGGATTCAACACTAATCCTTTCTCTGTGTGCAAACTAAGATTTTCGCTATTTCTAATCGTCTCTGTGACCTTTTCTTAAAACAATTGTCAAAAGTTTTGGAAAAGGAACATTGTAATAATGCATAATTACGGGTCTAGGACATCTCGTCCACGGACATTTCGTCCACGGACAATTCGTCCACGAACAATTCGTCATCGAATTACTTTATTTAATAATTTAAAGTGTTTATGAAATATATTTCATACTATTTTTCGCTATTTCATTTTTGACCAGGTTTAAATCTACAGTGTGACACAAAAAAAGAGGGATGAAAGTAAACGTTTATAACTCAAAAAGTAGTACACTTAGAGAGATGAAATGAAAACCACAAGATAGAGTATATCTTCAAAATTTATTTAGTTAATAACAAATGCTAAAAATGCTCTCCCAGCTACTCAATACGCAAATTTAAATGTTTTTGGAAAATTCGCTATAGTCGCACCAAGGGTATCATGATTCCTTGGTGAAATTAACTTCTTGGACACTTGACAATATTCTTCATGTTTTCAATAGTATCTGACTTTGTTCAGTAAACATTCTCCTTTACATACCCTCAAAATATTAAGTGATTGGCTAAGGGAAATCCATACGTTGAGGGATGATGTGGGTTTCAAATCAATTTGTTAGCCAATTTTGTGCTCTCAATGAGTTGTGATCTGCTGCTCCGTCTTGTTGAAAAAAAAACGGTCAGGGTGAATGTCGCCAGTCAACATGATGTTTAACATATCAATATACGTAGAAGGTGTTACTATGTACTGTGCTTAAATGTCCGTGAGGATCTTGAAAAAAAATATGATCCATAAACTCGGTTAGAACTAAGGCCGCACCAGACAGTTACCTAGTCCTTTGACAAAATTGCAATCTTCTTTACCATTATTTGAAAGCTGTTTTTTTCATTCAAATGAAGATCATTCTTTAAAAGTTGTCGAATGCTTTCTCTATTTATTTCCAGTTCTGCTTCCATCTGTCTTGCACTTTGTGACGATTCTTGAATCCTTGCACTAACTGTGGCAATATTTTCTTCAGTTTACTGTTTTTATAAATTATATTTTGATTCTCGGTATAAATGGAAAATGGAATTACCTATGAAATTAAACTCTTTATTGTGGTTTCATTTCATCTTTCTAAGTGTACTACTTATTGAGTTGCAAGCGTTTACTTTCATCCCTCTTTTTTTGTGTCACTCTGTAGAATAATATATTAGTGACTTAAGCAGCACAGTTATAAAATTAAATTTGCTACGTGGGTTGAATGTATCATTAAGTTTCTTACTTCGTTTAGTATTTTGCATTAATTAATGAGTTATGAGTATTTAAAATTTAGAACTGAAATAACAGGGTATTAAAAAGAATAAATGTTTGAATACTTAGGAAATAAATTAATTACAATATTTAGAAATGAATAATAGTTATAATATATGTATAAGTCTAAAATATGAGACAGTCCAATAACACAGACGTTTTTTCGTTTAAATAATTAACAGCAACACTAAAAAGTATCAATATAAAGTTATTTTTTCTATGTCATTTTTCAGTATTATATTATATACAAACATATTATGATATGTGTAATTTAGGTGGTCACGGTTAAAAATATTCTGCTATAAAATACTAATTTCTGAACCAATATTGCATCTAATTACTTATGTTAAATTGCCCTTTAAAAGTTTTGCGAGTAATAATTAATTAATCATCTGGGCTCTAATTAGATGATGTTTGATATTTGATATTGATTAAAACTTGTCCCATAGAGCAACTTAAGTCTCCGGGTTCTTTTTATGTATAATCTTAACTTGAGGCATAATATTTGAATTCTATGATACTGACTGATAATTATTAATGGTAAAGGTTTTAGGAATGAAACACAATATGGGTTCCTTAATGGCTGTAATGTGATTTAAATTGAAATAGTGCAAAGTACTGAGACTTACGCATAAGTCTTTAAAATGAGGGACGGTGGATTTTAAGAGTTTATCACTAATCACAACATAGAGTTTTAATAAACATAGGGATTTGAGCAGCCAACTCACGACTCCCTTCTGGCGTCGAAGCCAAGTTCAGACCGACGAAGTCGGTCTGGACAGAACCATCAACAATAGACTGATACAAATTAAGAACGAGTCAGCTAGGTGTTGACTGTTTATATAGGCTGACAAGGAGTGAAAATCTCCTTCAGCGAAGAATAAGTGTGAATACACTTCTGTTAAGGTGCTGATAGTACTTTCCAAAGGTGTTTTTCTACTCACAGCAGATAGAAATAACACACAATGCATTATTTGAATTTAACACGCAAGTGTTAATGGTTTTGAATACGAATAACATATAGATCGACCAGATTTACTGATAGTTATTTTAGTAAAACCTGATTCGCTAATAAACATCCAATTTAACTATACTATTTCAGAATCTATTGTTAACTTAATAAATAATCGGAAATGTTACAAGTTCCTAACTATTAATTAAGTATTTCAATTAGAATAATTGAAATATACTTACTTAATTTCTTTCAAATTAATTAAGTACTAATTTCAATTCTATCTATAGGAAAGGAACTCCCTAATACTCAATATTTCTAAGTTATATAACTGAGTTACAAACTTCATGACGTTATATAACTTAGTACAATTTATAAAGTTATATTCTGAGTTACAAGTTATAAAGTTATGTTCTGAGTTACAAGTTATAAAGTTATGTTCTGAGTTACAAGTTATAAAGTTATGTTCTGAGTTACAAGTTATAAAGTTATGTTCTGAAGTTAGAAGTTATATTAGCAGCTTACATCAAAGCTATTCGTTTATAATTATATTCGAGCGCTAGCGAGAATAACATGTTCATAAATTTAAGTGGCATTTCCTCCTAGTGAACAGTTGTGCAAGATTAAATGATTATCAAAATTATAGAAATTGAAAGATTAAGTAAAGATATAGGCTTAGCGTATTAACAATTGACGATTATTAATAACCTAAACTGAATACTAATATTGATGATCATTGTAGTTACCGTGATATAAACACCACTAAAAATGTTTCCGTTTTTCCTGTTTTCTATATTTATGTACTGTAATAACATCGAGACATGCCGAGTAATTATTACAGATTTCATAAGACTTAGGTGTAATAAAAGCAGGGCTTACTTGTACATCATTTAAAAAGTATTAAGTTTCATTATTTTACTGATGCCGGCCAACAGGATAAATAAATTGCAATAAGAATTTAGCGCTTAGACAAAGACCATACATTTCCAATTAACATCTAAAAAGGGTGTTAAATACTTTTATGTTGCAGAATATACATAAATAATATTTAATATAAAATATATATACATAGTAAATATTAGGTACACAGAAAAAGCAATTCGAGGACGACGTCCATGGACGAAATGCTCGTGAACGAAGTGTCCGTCGGACGATATGTCCGTTGGCCTAAATGTTCGTTGGAAAAAATGTCCGTTGGACGAAATGTCCGTGGTTGAATTGTCCGTGGACGAAATGTATTTAAGCCTGAAGGATATTAATGGATAGGAGAAAAATACTTTTGCAAATATAGCATCATATGAAGAATTGAGAGTATCATCATTTTCAGGACGGTACCTGTTTTTAATCTGCCCTCCATATTATTCGTTCCAAAAATAAATATTATATTCAATACGAAAACGAGAAATTGATCGGATATTTCCTGACTTGAAATCAAACTTTACAGGATATAATATCCAGCAATGTTGTTGAACCTGAGATTTTATTAATTCTATATGGCTTTGAGATTAATGGAATTGAATAATTTGAATTAAAACATGATATGTAAGAAATATGAGCATGAAATAACATTCATGGTATTTAACTAGTCTAAATTAAATTAACTACAAATAAATAAATCCTTGCAAGAGAAGATGTGGAATTCTGAGTTTATAGGATTTAATTTCATGGAGAAATATAGTAACATAACACTTCACTATTACTAAATATAAATGATAAACCATGAATAATCCTAACATTAAAGACGGTACTAACGAACATCCCATTTCAATTAAGGTTGTACTTTTAATTATTCAAATGATTCAGAGTATCAAAATATGATGAGAACTAAGTTTCACAAATGTAAACAATAATAAGTTTGAATTCCAAACAGGAATGGGAAGTCGTCAGTGCGTCCATTCAATACCTACAAAAAATCATTCATCGTGAATGATAATTAAAAAGAGACAGAAAAACAAATACGTTAAAGAGGGGGACCAACAAAAGCTATCCAGAAGACCACAGAGGCACGGCAGCACAGAAATCACAGAGGCAGTACAGCAGGTACAGAGGCAGTACAGAAGGCTTAGAGGCAGTCAAGAAGGCGCAGAGGCAGCACAGAAATCACTGGGGCAGTACAGAAGGCGCAGAGGCAGTACAGAAGGCGCAGAGGCAGTACAGAAGGCCAGAGGCAGTACAGAAGGCACAGAGGTAATACAGAAGGCACAGAGGCAGTACAGAAGGCACAAATGCAGTAGAGAAGGTACAGAGGCAGTTCAGAAGACGCAGAGGCAGTACAAAAGTCACAGAGGCAGTACAGAAGGTACAGAGGCAGTACAGAAGGCACAGATGCAGTACAGAAGGCCCAGAGGCAGTACAGAAGACTCGGAGTCATTGTAGGAGGCACATAGGCAGTAGAGAAGGCGCAGAGGCAGCACATAAGTCACAGAAGCAGTACAGAAGGCGCAGAGGAAGTACAGAAAGCGCATATGCAGTACAGAAGGCACATAAGCAGTACGGAAGGCGCAGAGGCAGTACAGAAAGTGCAGAGGCAGTACAGAAGGACATGGGAAGTACATAAGGCACAGAGGCAGTACAGAAGGCACGGAATAAATACGTGAGGCACAAAGGCAGTAGAGAAGTTGCATATGCAGTACAGAAGGCACAGAGGCAGCACAGAAAGCTTGGAGCCAGTACATAAGGCACAGAGGCAGTACAGAAGACACGGAGTCATTACAGGAGGCACATAGGCAGTAGAGAAGGCGCAGAGGCAGCCAGAAGTCACGGAAGCAGTACAGAAGGCGCAGAGGAAGTACAGAAAGCACATAGGAAGTACAGAAGGCACAGAGGCAGTACAGAAGGCACGAATAGGAAGTGCAGAAGGCTTGTAGGCAGTATAGAAGGCACAGAGGCAGTAGAGAGGGCACGGAGGTATTACAAAAGGCACAGAGGCAGTAGAGAAGGTGCAGAGGCAGCACAGAAAGCACAGACGTAGTACAGAAGGCACAGAAGCAGTACAGAAAGCGCATATGCAGTACAGAAAGCACAGAAGCAGTACAGAAGGCCAGAGGCAGTACAGAAAGCGCAGAGGCAGTACAGAAGGCACGGAATAAATACGTGAGGCACAAAGGCAGTAGAGAAGTTGCATATGCAGTACAGAAGGCACAGAGGCAGCACAGAAAGCTTGGAGCCAGTACATAAGGCACAGAGGCAGTACAGAAGACACGGAGTCATTACAGGAGGCACATAGGCAGTAGAGAAGGCGCAGAGGCAGCCAGAAGTCACGGAAGCAGTACAGAAGGCGCAGAGGAAGTACAGAAAGCACATAGGAAGTACAGAAGGCACAGAGGCAGTACAGAAGGCACGAATAGGAAGTGCAGAAGGCTTGTAGGCAGTATAGAAGGCACAGAGGCAGTAGAGAGGGCACGGAGGTATTACAAAAGGCACAGAGGCAGTAGAGAAGGTGCAGAGGCAGCACAGAAAGCACAGACGTAGTACAGAAGGCACAGAAGCAGTACAGAAAGCGCATATGCAGTACAGAAAGCACAGAAGCAGTACAGAAGGCCAGAGGCAGTACAGAAAGCGCAGAGGCAGTACAGAATGACATGGGAAGTACAGAAGGCACAGAGGCAGTACAGAAGGCACGGAGTAATTACGTGAGGCACAGAAGCAGTACAGAAAGCGCATATGCAGTACAAAAAGCACAGAAGTAGTACGGAAGGCCAGAGGCAGTACAGAAAGCGCAGAGGCAGTACAGAATAACATGGGAAGTACAGAAGGCACAGAGGCAGTACAGAAGGCACGGAGTAATTACGTGAGGCACAGAGGCAGTACAGAAGGCACAGAGGCAGTACAGAAGGCACAGAGCTAGGCAGTATAAAAGTCACATAGGCAGTACATAAGCCACAGAGGCAGTACAGAAGGCACATAGGCAGTACAGAAGGCACAAAGGCAGCACAGAAAGCTTAAAGGCAGTACATAAGACACAGAGGCATTACAGAAGACACAATGGCAGTACAGAAGACAAAATGGCAGTACAGAAGACACAATGGCAGTACAGAAGGCTCAGAGGGAGTACAGAAGACCAGAGGCAGTACAAAAGGCCAGAGGCAGTACAGAAGGCTTTGAAGCAGTACAGAGGGCGCAGAGGCAGTACAGAAGGCGAAGAGGCAGTACAAAAGGCACAGAGGCAGTACTGAAGGCACAGAGGCAGCATAGTTGGCGTCATCATTGCAGTGTCAATGATAAGTTGAATTATAGTTGCATCAATGCAAGTCAGTGTGTTTAAATTAATTAGGGCACAAAACCTTACACACAATTACCTCAATAATTATTTAATTGACCATGTTGATTGACCACAACGATTAAACATGTTGATTTTTGTATGTGGTTTGAATTCAGTGAGATATGAAATTTAGTGAGAGTATTTGTATGTTATTCAATATTTATTCTGTTTGGTGATGACACATCACGGTGTATACTTCAAACTGATCTAGGGAATTTACATATTAGGATGATTGGTTTATGACTTTTGTGGTAAATATTTCTTCAAAAAGTCGAAATTTATAGTAGTATTTCATGAAGTAATTATTAATAGTTGCAGTATAGCAAATGTAAGATGGTCCATTCTCTGTCAAGGATCACATTGGCTGAATATATGTGTATAGGTTGGTGAAACTTTTTGTATCGTTGCATGATTAATATCAGAACAAAGACAGTTGGGCTCAATTGGTATGGGCCCAACTGTTAGTCCACTTTAGTATCCCTCTTTATATTGACAGCGACGTGTCAAAAATAGAGCTGTGAAACTAGTCCCATGAATTAAGATCAATATATTATGTTCTTCCAAAAGTACAGTTTTTCTCTTGAGTAGGTAGGATCAGTTTGAAAAGTTGTTTTAGGCTAGTGTATTATTTTGGCCAGATAATTATTTTAGTTTTGAGCCAATAGATCAATATCGTGATAAATTGTCTGATCCGAAATCTGATCAAATGGTTTCTGGAAAATAAAAATCGTCCCAAAAAATTTTGGGCAATTTGGTTGGATACTTTTTGAGTTAATCGAATAACAAGATTACAAATTAATCCAACTTAAACATAATTTTGCGAAGGTAACTAGAGAGTTATTGGTTGAGTTACTGATTTCAACTTTTCAATTTTCAACATTTGAAATGTATGGAAGTTTCAAATGCAAATATTAATAATGTGATTTGTACATTTCATTGTATTAGGAAAGTTTATAAAATGCAAGTGGAACTATAATAGAGAAAATGAGACCTTCTTTATTTAGTAATTAGGTACTATTGAGCTTTCCCAGCTATATGTTAATGCGTCTTGTTTTAATGTATGTGAATCTTGTATAGCATTCTTTGTAAGTGAATAGTAAATATTTAAATTAGAATAATAAGTGGGTATATGAAATATAATATATTAGATAATTAAATAATTAGTCTTATTGTAATCATTACATATACAAAATGAATATCTGAAATTAACACAGTTAGTAAATTTCCACGAAAATGAATTCATAATTCACTTTCATGTGCGCAACATTTTTGCGAAGTTTTTGTAAAATCTAACAAACAATTTCCGTTTCTCACTTAGATGAATTTTTGCACAAGGTTTACCAATAATGTTTGAGTAAAGTGTTATCGAAAGGAATGATCATTCGAAAATTTTGAATTGTGTGGTGTTCCAAAACTTAACTGTTCCAAAAATCTAGACTATGATCATTCATCAGCATTTCTTGAAAGCGGATAGACATTCATTTTTTGAAAAAGTAGTCACAGGAAATTTGGCACGATAAATTTAGGATCCTTGCTTCGATTGACTTATTTGTGTTTGCACAATTCAGTACAAGCAATTAAAACTCTTTTTGTTACTCCCTCTTCTTAAAATATATTTTGCTGTGAATTTCCCAATTGAGTTATTATTTTGAACCCTTTAATTCATATGTTTCGAATAACACCAAAGGATATATCTTCTTGAAAAGCATTCAATTCACATCTTCACATCAAATAATTCTAACAGCAATTCATCTTCCTTTGATAATACAAATTATATATTAAATTCCCTTAGCGTTAATTAGATGAGTTTAATAGACAGATGAAAGGTTTCGAATGAACTTTGTATGAATTATCTCATCCATTTGAAAATTATAATTAACAAACCATAAGAGAGTTCTTCGTCGATGCTTCAAAATAATTTAAATCACAAATAAAAACTGAAAACTATTGGATATATATAACACATCTAAAGGTAAGTTGGAAAAATGCGTAATAGTATAATAATATATTTTGAAAATATGAATGCCATCATTTTACCTTTGTCACTTAGAATGATAGGTAATTTTTAGTTATTTTTAGAGCCTTAATTCCCTCAATGGAAAATGGTTAATGCATCAGTAAATAAACTTTATTGAAGTGAACAATGGGATAAACGTGAACAATGGCACTTTTACCTTGCTTTCAACAACCAACGAAGTAAATAAAATAGATTCACCGAATTGTATGCTAACATTACTCTTATAATTCCATTTTTGTATGTTTTTTCATTAATACATTGTTTCATTGTTATTTACGTAGCTATGATGATTATAGATTCAACTAAAACAATATATAATTCTTTACATTCAATCTTTTACTATAAAAGTAATGCGTTTGGTATCTAAATCCAGATGAAAATTTATTTCACAATTTGAATATTTTTCAGGTGCCCGTGTAAATGGTTCGGAAACAATTATTTGAAAACTATTGTTCGAAAGACTTATTCTAACTGCTATAGTTATTCAAATGGAAATTAGTTCACAAAAGCGAATTCATTCAAATGGAAAGTTATCGAATCTATTTAAATTCAATAAATTATTTACAATTTTATCGCATAATATATAAATATTATTACTAAAAAACATCTAGTCACATATTTATTATGAACTTGTGGTTATTTGTGATCTAATAAGAATGATTCATATAAATATGCGTGTAACGAATATATAGATATGATATTTAAATTCTTATGTTTTTTATTCTAATTTTTACCTATGAAATATATCAGTCTATGCATAAAATTATACTAATTCGAAAATGAATTTTATCACTGCCAGTGGAAATCCGTTATTTTTAACGGGAAAATACACTAGTAGTAATTCCTTCTCAAGAGAGTTTTGCATAAACTTCTTTGTACATCATTACTCGAAATTGAAAATTGAATTATTATTCTACTAGAAAATACCTTTGTCTCTCATCTGAGTTTTACAAATTATTGATTAAATCCCCGACTAATGATTCCCACATAAAGAATATATATAATTGATATATAGAACATACAAATACAAAGTGACTAAAGCCTTATAAATACTGAATCAAGCTGAGTAATGGAGAATCTAGTGTCGTTATGTATTTTTAGGTGAATGATTATTTTCAACATTTTAATACATAATTAATATTTCGTTCACAAATTTCGTTACAATACAGTGATGCTGAATGCTACGATATTGTTATGAAATTTACAAATAATTTCTTTTGTACATTCGTCCATTTCGCCAACTCGTTGTTTTCTGGATTCTTTTTTACTACAGGTTTCATTTCCTTTGGTATTGGTTATAGAGTGACATATGTCGCACTTTTTTTAGAGCCACAGAATCCCTCGATTCATCCCGTTTTTCTTTTCTGTTGTTGAAATGTTTTGTGTTTTCGGTTGAAGCGTTTTAATCTGTACAGACTAAACGCCTCGCTGAAACCATCGCTTGGATTATACGATTAAATTATTCATGTTTTCGCATTACTCTACTATTGGTAATAGTTAATATCATGTCAAATTCTATATATGAATACTAAGTTGTTTTTATAAAGAAGCTGTCTCCGATATATTCGAGATGATCCATTATTTTTTGCCAAAGCAGACAACCCCTTGTAATTTGGGATGCTTTACTATTTTGAGATACTCTTCATTGGTATAATTTTGGTGTGGTGTTATTTTTTTCCTATTTTACTCTCTACAGTTGATGTATCAGAAAATAAACGATTTAAGCGTTATTTATCAACCTAATTAGTTAGAAATTGTTTGAACTCAATGCATCGTTCTCACTAAATATTTTAAACTAAATTACAATTAATATTCTAAATACCAATAGTACTATTTACTGCATAGTTAATAATAAATATAATAATTCATTCCAATTTACGAGAGAAATTAAAAAAATATTACTATAAAAATTTCACTTAACTCATAGGAATAGAATATTTTTCACTATTAATATGACGGATGGTAATTCGATCGAACTCTCTTTTCTTGTTTGTTTACAATATTCTCCATTGCTGGTGACAATTTGATACCCTCATGCCTATTCTTTATTTACACGAGGTCTGAGATAGCGTCTCTTAATTGGATGAATGATTCATTTGATGAATATAGGGGGTCAGTACAGAAGGCATCAACTCTATAGATCAAAATTAATTGATTCGTAATATTATTATATTGTGAAACTTGAAATTTTATTTACATTTTTTGTTAGGCAGATTCTTCCATGCATTTCAAAAAGGAGAATAAACACGAATTTACTCATAGAATTGAGAGAATAATGTTTGCGCACTTCCACACAAATATTAAATATTCTAAGTTGATGCGTGTTTGTTGATTGTAACAGACTTATAGTCAGATCTTTTACAAGTAAAGTGTAAATAAAATTCTTTCGTTGGGATATGGTGAAGATTATTGTGAACTCTCATTTAACTGCGATTTAACATCACAGGGAAAATAGATATATAAATGTTCCCATTTATGGAAATTGGTTTGTGGTTCAATAAGCACGTTTAATATTCTAATAATTATGCTGTATGATGGCAATCTGTGTAAAAGGTAATCTAAAAAATCATAATATATACTGAGTAGTGCATCTTAGGCAGTTACTTGAAAAGAGTTAAATATTGACTGTTTTGCTATATCTCAATCAGAAAATCATCTAGGTACTATTTAAATGTAGTAATGAACTATTTTATAACATATAAATGTTCAATGTCGTAACATCATAATTTGGGACGAAATCAATGTACTGTATATAGCTAAAATTCATTTTCATTATAAATTACGAGTGAATGTTTCTATACTCTTTGATATTTTACAATAGACAGATCCAATTTATAGACTAGGAAGAGAGTCTCGAACTTCAAACAAAGTACAGAGCAACTCACAATCCCTGCGGATCAAAATGCAATAAATTTTTTAAATCCCTTCAAATATCATTTACTTTAATGGCTTCAAAATACAATACTTCACTAAAAGAATTCACATCAAGTTGTAATAATTTCTATATGTGATTATATATCTTTTCTTATTTGAAAATTGTAGTACCTACCTATTTATCATTCGTTTTATTACAAATACATTTTATATAGAAAGGGGAATAAGGAAATGTGGAAAATACGGTAATTATTAACTGTAGAAAGGTAGCTGAATTTTTCCCATTATTTCTTTTTCTATCAACTTATTTATTTTTAAACTTTTCGATCCTGACAGCTACTCCTGATGTCAAAATGATTTATTTAATAAAAAAAGAAAATTAACAAATCAATACAAAAAGAAATTTATTATTGTCGGATCATAATATAAGGGTTAATAGTAATTGGTATCTGTGAATGTTTGTTTCATAAAATTGATTGCTCAATCTTTTTTACGATCGAGATTTTATTTTTCTTAACTTCGATTGTTAGATAATCTGTCCCATAAAAAAAACTCGTGAAAGTGGACAAACTAGCAGTGATCCTTAATATTACAAACAAGATAACATCATTTTCGTCATTATTATAGATAGTCTATTTTCAAATATAAGTTATGTTTTATAAAGTATTGATCATTGATGGCCATTTTGCATATTGTGACTTTTCATTTTGGCGAGTCCGAACTATAAGATTTTCTGGTGAACTTCAACATGTCATATACTCAGAATTTACACAGAAGAGCGCACAATTCTTCAGTCAAAACATGATTGCATTTGACAATTGAATGTCAGGATATAGATTTATTCAAACATTTCAATCATCACAGAATGATGGACTTCAAATTTCGACAGTAGTAAAAAATCCATAAATATCTGCGGTTATGGAATCGGTTTGTCAAAAGGGATTTTTTTCCTATTCATATGGATTAATTTCTTTGTTTGCCATTTATTGTTAACTGATGGTGCAATTCTTTAAATTCTTTATATTTCTATTTCTGAAATTGATTTGTCAGTTACTATAGTTTAATTTATTGTACAAAGCTCAAAAAAATCCATGCACTCACTATTTCAAATATAAATCATTGTTCATATATAATTAGAGAATTCTTTCCTAAAGGAAATTCTTTATTCTGTAAATTTGAAGAAGACTGTTTAACGAAGGGAACATTGTCGTGTAATGGCTGTTAAATATTTGCCGGGTTAATTAAGTACTTCGGTAATGAGATGCTAATGCGCTATTATACTCTCTACTTCTAAGTGATAAGAATCAAGTGTAAAAACTTTTCTTCATTTTTCGAAAATTTAATGCAGTAATTGCCATCACTACTTCATATTATATTGTCAATATATATTTCGAAGTTGAAATATTAGATTAATAATCACCTGAGTACTGTTAATTTTCCATAGACTTTCAGTAAAATTATATATGTAGTTCTTGATAAGCTTATTGTAAACTGTTCATTATAAGATACGCTTCTATAAAACATTTTCTTCAAAATATTCTAAATTAGAGGGTATCGATAAATACAGAAACCATACATGATGAAGAAGACTTAAGTGTACACGTTGAAAACAATTTCACATTGAGAATTTATTTAAAAATAGATTAATGTTTTGAATTTTTTTTTTCTCTTGTACATTCTTGTGCTCTGGATACGTTGCTTACTTTTTATATTAAGCAACGTATTGGGCAAATAGAATAAAAATGTTTACGATAATGAAAAATCATTACGGGTTTATTTAGATTCTATTTGGTATTAAGTGAAATTTTCATTCTCAATTACAGTCAAATAATTAATTATTTACCTTTTTCGATAATTTATTGTTTGCAAATTTCAAGTAAAAATTTTTGGTTACAGAAAGAATATAAATTTCCAATTGAATGGTCCCATATTCATTGAATTAAAAATTGACAACTTTTGCTCGGGAATGTTCTTAAAATATTAAACATGATAAATTGACTAACTAATGTAAAACAATCTGAGAAAACTTCCTCTTACCAAATATTTCTAAAGCTTTTATATAATCCATAGATTCTCTATAGTGTATCTGTAAAATACATACTGTACAGGAAAAAATTGAAATCTTGTTTACAAAACTGATAATTAAACCAATTTCGTTGAATGCAAATGGATTTATTTTATTACACTGATACAGTGATAAATCTTGATCTTTCATTAACAATTAGTTTGGCAACATTTAGCTTTCGGAAGTGCTTCAACGGTCGGTTCCTAATTCCTCATCACTTTCTCCACATTCCCCTCATTTCCCCACAAGCCCCTTAACCTTTAAGGACTGATGTAGACTATATAGTCTACACTAACTTCAGAGTGACTTTTAGGATATTTATAAGTGCATTTTAAATATTTTAGATTAACAGTTGCATAGAGCTAGTTGTTAGCTGTAACGCAGCACTCTCGTTCCTTAGTTTTTGTTTTTGTTAGTAACTTCACGGTAGCGACAAAGGGAAGATGTAAAAAAATGCTCTCCAACTGTGGTGAGCGAGATTTCATTATTTGTATATTTGTTTCTCAAATTTTCATAATTTCTATTTTCTTAAATCGGTTAAATCATGCGCATTATGAACTCATATAGTATTAGAAAGATGTTATGTAAAAAAAAATATAAGTTTAATGCATGAATTATATGAAATGGGAGGGGCCTAAAAACAACTTTTAGACTATGTTCTACATCCGACAGAAAGTCACATGATTCTGACCAAGCAGAGTAGAAGTTTTTCTTGACTGTGGACTAGCAATTGTTTGTATATTTAGTAAATAATAAATGAATACGATGTTTATGCTATTTGAATAATGTCATTAACCAAACTGTTGGATAGATTTATATTAATAAACATAACAACACGTTTTATTATATAGTATTGTTATTAGAGATAGTTTTAAGATTGTGTTACATTTGCCATAAATGATAATATTTCATATTGAAGTTCCACCATGTCATATGAGCAACCGAAATATAGTTCACTCACACTTAACTGAATACAATATAATAGGCAGTTAGTACACTATCAAGACTCGCGATTTTCCAACAATATAAGAAGCTATAAAGATTGTACTGCGTTCCAGTTCCACTGGTGATTCATCTAATGGTGGTGATGATGATGAAGACTTATATGATAATGTTGAAGAAAAAATCTTATTCAAAACTAGTATTCAATTTCATGTACCCTCCTCTCCTTTCATTCACGCATTGGATTGGGAGGAAGGACTCGGATCTGTGTTAGTACCTATTGCTCTGCAGATTCGGGGACAATCTCCCACATCCTCACACAATGACCAACACTACACCAACACAGGACCTAATACAATATTTCACTGAATAACCAATGGAGACGCCCACAAGAAGTAATTGCCTTACTGAGAGATATAGTGTTCATCCAGGCCCACATGCAGCAACCCCTCACATGCATTAGGTTCTCCTCTGTCTCCAAGGTGGGGGTAGTTTGAAAACAACAACACCAACAATGAAGAGTGGCAAACATAAATTTTAATGTTATGCTTGAGGATTCTCTGATTGATGTCATAGTACATCAAACAAACTGAAACAAAACTGAAAACAACTCTTTCACTCTCTTTATTCTGCTCATTTCGCAATATTGCTAGTTTCAGTAGTTTGCAATTCCTTTCCAAAACTAAATATAAGAGCAATCTTTGTATACAAGGTTTCACTTATATATAGTGCAAAATGCAATGTAAATTCATATTCAACTTATAAAAAATCATATTATGAACAGTACCAAAATGACTAATAGTTTACAGATATACAAAGTGTTCAAAATTAGTAGGTAAAATAGGTTAACTTCTGCCGGATGTAGACTAGGCAACACTTTCTAAAAAAATTAATTTAAGAAAATAATTTAAACTATTGCACTTTTTGTACTATATGAACCCTAAATAACTTATTTTTAACATAAAATAATTTTATTTTGCATTGGATCATAATTCAGACATGAAAAGGTTAATGTTTAAAAAAATCCCCATCAGTTTCTCCTCATTCTCCATCACTTTCTCTCCAATTCTTCCCCATCACAGTCAAAATCATTTCAATTCTCACTCTAAGGCTTATTACTGCCTAAATTTGAATGGGGAGGAGGCAAAAAAAAAAAATCCTCCATCCCTGCATATTTTTTCACTGTCGTTTAATTATTCTTTTTTGTAAAATAAATTTATATTTTGAAAAAAATCTATAATAATCAAAGTGATTGGGTTATTGGGAAAAGTGATGGGGAATTGAAGAGAAAGTGATGGATAATGAGAAGAAAGTGATGGGGATTTTTTAAAAAAGTGATGGGGAATTTAAAAAAAAAGGACGGGAATGTGGAGAAAGTGATGGAAATGGGGAACCGACCGTTGAAGCAGTAATACGGATACTAGATGTTGTCAAACTAAGTGTTAATGAATAATCAAGACGTATCACTATATCAGTGTATTAAAATATATCATGTGCAATCAACGAAATTGGTTTAATTAACCTTTTTGTGAACAAAATTTCAATTTTGAAAAGTCCATAATATTTTTTTCCACTACTGTATAATGTATGTGTACATTATCTATTTGAATATTCAAACTATGACTAAATATTTTGTATGACAAATTTATTAATTACATAATATTCTTCATTATTTTAAATATATGATATTTGAATGCGAATAAAGAAAAATTATTCTGTGTTCAACTGTCACTTTTTAATTTATAAATTAATAAAAATAACCTGAATTTTCGATCAAATTAATGTATAAACTTTTTATTTAAACCGATTGAAAATAGCATACAAGAAAATAGTTTCTTCTCTTTCCTTGTTATTTCGAATCTGTACAGGTTTACAAGTTAATTAATATTCCTTACTAAGTACTTTTTATTTTAATATGTCTTGATATTTTCAATTTATTGAATAAATTTTGTTAATTTTATAAATTCTTAAGCTACTGCAAAGAGTTCCATTTTCTACCATTTGAAGAAAAATATGTTTATAACTTTACGAAATAAAAAGAATTGGATCAGGAAAAAGAATTACAATAACAAACATAATGAACTATCGTTTGATAGTTTTCTCTGTTCATGAGATTTTCTGAAAGTATCTTTCTCATGAAAGAATAGGGCACTCTTCAAGTAGACCAATTTGTGTTATTATATAATAAAAGTCTGGAAGACAGAACCTAACTATACATCTATATAGAGGATACTAATGTATGTATGTAATGTTGTTATACCTTTGTATAGAAATGATTTAAGGACACTAATTTGAATGTGCTTACAATGCAAACAATACTTAACTTATTGCTAGATTTTTTGAAAACAACGATATTTTTCATGAAAAACAATACTTCATAATTTTTTCAGATTTGCATATTTTGAAATGAAAATATTCGATGCAAGAATTTACTTTCTAAGTTTATCCTTCAATAAGACTTTTAAATTATAGACAGTTTCAAAGTACTCTCTTGTTCACATTATTATGTGAATTTCTGTGTTCACTAATATCACTGTTATGAATTTCAATGCAATGCCAAAAGTTACACTATTGAGAATCTGAGGGTTACCGGAATTGCCCATTTACATAATGATATAAATTGCTCATACATAATAACGAGTTCATAAGAATGGCCTCGAAGTTAAGCTTTGGAAACCATATTGGAGGAGAGTGTCATTTTCCTTCTATGATTAGTTCTTGTAGATAGAGATGTGATGTTTTAAATGGAATTTACTGAAGATAGTTTTGTTTTACCTATTAAAATACATGGGAACATGTATTATTAAATATAAACTTATTATTAAACTTCCAATGGAAATTGAAAATTGAAAATCATAATTATTGCATACACTCCTGATGAATGTGTGAGAATTCAACTGAAATGTTAGAACCATGGACTTATTTATTGGATATTTAATGAGTTGTGACACTTTTGTAAGGTAAAAATAATGTGATAGTGGTAATAAAGCTGATTTACCAACAATAACACTGTATTTTATTTTTTAAATTAATCAATAGATTTCTCCAAATCCAAAATATTATTTTTTTCGACTAGTTATAAATGATTAAATTCTAAATTTTGTGATAGTAATTCATTTCTACGTAATATATGTTATCTCTTGTTCAATGTCAAAATAGTGTATAAAATGTAAATGTAAAAAAAGCTTCTACCTGTTTATCCAATAATTACTGATTTCAGAGGCGTTTTAAGTGGGTTTACACTATCAGTTTTGACTGTGGAGGCGAGTGTCAATCACAACATTCCCTCCCTCTCCACCACAAAAGCTACTCTCTTTTGCTCTTTTCATGTCATTCACGCTATGGAATCTGTCAATGCTAGCTATAGGTTCTCGAATTGAGTGATTGTCAGTCACACACCACAGATCGATGATGAAAAAGGTAGTGTGCGATAGTATTCCTAATTTTATTTAGACTTTTTTTTTCATATTTTAAATATGATGAACCAATGTGTATCAATTTATTGATGATAGTTTTTTTAACATAAATAATACTGAAAAATTCATCGCAAGAGATCATAGCTAAAAGTGATAGATGGAATTGATTTTTTTATTTAAATAAAATAGGATGAACGAGAAACATTTCACATTAATTTCTCAGTTAATATATATCAATGTAACTGGAACGCATTGAATTGTTCTTAATTATTGATATTGTAATCAAATTTTAAGATGGACATTGATAATCAATATCATTTCAATTTACATAAGCTATTTCATTAAGTTACATTGTGATAACTAAATGAATTTGCTGTAGTGCCATTTAAATATAGACAATATAAACAAATATACAACATAAAAAATATTAAATATATAATATAAAGGTTACTCTGGTGACTAAAGCCAATATGTGTTGTTCAGCAACACTGTCAACTGTTTATAGTCTGAACGTCAGTCACCGAAACTACAAGAGTGCCGAGTGGGGTGGGGTGGAGAGGTGTGATTGAAAGTGCGTTCACAGTCAAAACTGATAGTGTAAACGCCACTTTAGCGTCAGAGCGAGGTAGTTAGCTCACCCAATTTGGCCAAACTTTTTTGTTATTTGCCTTGATTGTGTCAATATTAGGTAACTGTTTCTCTATAGAATTTAAATGCTAGTGCTTGATAATCTTGTATATGATTACAAGATACAAGAAATGTTACCTTGCAGATACCATTTCAAATTACTGCCTCCATTACCAAACACGAACTAAAAATGTTCACGATCATTTCTCTACTCCAAATCAATTAACCATGTCAAAAAAAAAAACTTAATAAAGCTTATAAACGTTCACATATCCTATAAAAGGAAAATTATTTTTTCTAAAGTTGAAGAAATTCCATAATAACCACCAATCTGTCAGATTGATAAGATATTATAATTGCCGTCTGTAATTTTTCAACGAACACCTTACTGACATCTTAGGGCAATAATCTCATTATAGCATGAATAAAACTGCAGAAGGTTGAGGAAAAATAAAATCTTCACGGTTTTGACGCTGGAGAATGTGAAGTGCTTCAAAAGTGACGAAGAAATATTTCTTTTTGAATGGAAAGTTATTACTTTAATGAGATGCTAAATTCAATGGGAAATGTTTGTAATGTTATTCACTTAAATTTCCAAAGAAAATGTGCCATTTTGCGACTGAATGAAAAATGAAAATTTCCAATGAACGTCCAATATTATTCAATAAAAAGTATGCACATTAAAGTTAATAAGATTGAAGCCAGTACAATATCGTTGTTTATTTATAAGACAAAATTTAGCTAAATAAAAATGATATTAAATGTTTTAGAAAATTTAAGAACTAACAAGTTACTATGTACTACAGGGTGCGGAGAAGGTCCCGATCAAATTTTATCTTTTAAATTAAAGATGTTATTTATTTACTAAATTTATCCATTTATATCTCATTCTCTTCCTATAATCATATACTTTAATGTTCCAGGTCTAAATTTTGATAAATTTACATTGTCTTTTGTAAAAATGAGTCAACGTGAGGCTATTATTCAGCTACACTGCGCGGGGAAGACAAACCCAGAGATTGTTCAGCTGTTAAAAGCACCTAAATCGACTGTTGGGATGCTGTTAAACGCTACGAAGAACTGGAGACAACAGGTGATCGACCCAGGTGTGGACAACCTCGCACTGCACGCACTCCAACCAAAATCAAAGCCATTAGGGAGCGGATAAGGAGGAACCCCAAACGAAGCATGAGAAATATGGCTAGGAGTATGGATATCGACGAAAAATGTGTGAGAACTATCGTCAAAGAAGACCTCAAGTTGTTCCCCTTAAAAATGACCAATATGCAACAACTCACGGACTTGCAGAAACAGAAGAGGCTGGACAGATCAAAGATTCTTTTGAATGCGATGAAAGATGGCACGCAGGCTGGTGAGATCGTCTTTTCGGATGAGAAAATGTTTACTGTGGAGGCCAAATTCAACTCCCAGAACGACAGAATTTTGGCAAAAATTGCTGACAGTATCCCTCCATCCGTAAAGACTGTTTTCTGTCGCCAAAAGCGTGCCTCTGTGATGGTTTTGGCTGCCATCTCTGAGAGTTGGAGATCTCCTCTCATTTTTGTCAAAGAAGGCGCTAAAGTTAACGCAAACTCGTATATCGAGGTTATTTTGACTCCAGGACAAGTCGAGATGAAGAAGCACTTAAAGGACATGCCTTTTACATTTCAACAGGACCGTGCACCCTCGCACACAGCGAACAAAACTCAGGATTGGTGGAAGCGTCACTTTCCTGCCTTCTGGAGGAAGGAATTGTGACCTCCTTCATCGTCAGACCTGAACCCTATGGACTTTTGTGAGTGGTCCATCTTGGAGAAGGAAGCGTGCGCTACAGCTCATGATAGTACTGAAACTCTGAAGAAGTCCCTCGAGAGACAATGGGCCAAAATTCCCCAAGAAACGTTCCATGCCGTAGCAGTAAAGACCTTCCGAGTGTCAGACGCTTATAATAATGGAAACAATTACTGTCAATAATTAGAAATCAAGTATTTTTTGAACCGAGATTTAAAATTACTAAAAGATTAGTTAGTTCTAATATGTAGTGGAATACTATTATATATAGATTACTCGAGAGAGTAATCGCCGCCAGTGGTGGTCATATTGAAAAATAATTGGTAGAACTGTTAAATGGGTTTATTTCATCCATCACAACTCATTAAATTAACATTTTAATATGATCGGGGACTTTCTCCGCACTACTCTGTATATGATATTCACTTGAAATTATTGTATTCTCCTAATTGATTTGAAAAAAATTGAATGACAGAAGCTAGTACCATATGATATAATTTCTCAGTTTGAAATTTGTTTTATAATACTAGAGTACATTATGTTATTTTTTTTTATTTCCTGGAATATATTACCAGTCATTATATTCATTATGTATAGCTTTGGATGTATTTGTTAAGGTTTAGTTGTATAAGCTGTTATTGATTAGCTTCTCTCGATTCAAATCATTTCCACTTTGTTATATATATCGGTAGCTAATTACTAATCAATTAAATAGCTTCAATATAGATATGAGATAGCATATAGTGACTAACTTTCCTTCCTTAAATCTCTGATAAATTTGTAAAATATAATTTACTGAATAGTTTCACATTAGAGTTCTTCATTTATAATTCGATCGGAAGTCCTTTATCATTTTATAGCTACTTAAATAGAGTATGGAACACTATATATAGAGGTTGATAAACAGTTCAAATAAGCCTTATTGGTACTTAGAAAATTAATCTCATTATAATTCTAGATCCATATGCTCAAGCCACAGCAATTTGAAATAAAGGTTAGTATAGTTTCAATGGATTCTGTCTATGACGTTATATATGTTGTAACAACATAAAAAAGTTACCATACTATTTTCGTATAGTAAGTTCTATTGTCTCAGTTTTTTTTTTCAGAAGAAGCAAACCTTCTTTAAATAATTAAAAAAGAATTAATAACTTATAAGTAATAAGGAAGTTTTTAATTTGAAATTTTAATAACTTCTTTCATATTGGTTACAAATTTGGTTTATATTTTACTTTACATAATAATTAAATAATATCACAGTTTAGCAGTCATTGTTTTCGATGACTCAATAAGATAGGTCTGGAACCTTGTCATGGCTATACTTCTGTTGTAGAAGTTTGCGTTAGGTTCTAGGACAATGTTGATTTATTTAAAGGGGTGGAATTTATGTTTCTACAAGATTCGTTCAGCTGATCCATGTATCAAAATCCTAATATTAAAGACATCACCACCATGTTGTAATATGATGATGGGTTCTGCATCCAAAAGAGTTGGATGATGTTTTCTGGGGTCTTTCCTTTTCCGGTAGACTTGAACTTCTTGTGAACTTCTAGTTAAGATGGAATTACTATTCAAAAAAATCTCAGTCAGTTTTCTCTGACCAGTCAGAATGCCTTTAGACACTGTATACCATGACACTTTCGTCATAAAAAGGATAACTATTGTGGACTATCTTTTCTCAATTATTATGTTCCTATATCTCGAAATGTGCTTCGATTCTCGAAAAAATGTTAGCGCAGTTGTTTTTGTAGACCTTTTCTTATTATCACACATATATTTTCGAGGCAATTAATGTTAGAATTAGGTTAAATTACAGTGGGTTAACAACGTTAAGACATAGAGTTTATTTAAAGAGTTTATATGTTATACAGAGAGAAGAATATTTAGAGAGATGAGAGAATCACATCTCTCTCTGAGTAATGCAAAAACAGACTACCTTCAGAAACTACATGCAGTGTTATTTAACACTCGCAGGAAATGTAATAGACTTTAGACCTTACGTCCGTTTCTCATAAAAATAAAACATGGTTATTTAAACAATAGATAATTTAATATAGCTGAGCTAGTCTAACAGGAAGTTAATATTAAACATATAACGAGTGTGTAATACATTTAACTAAAATTTCAACACTCCTCCTCACACGACATTATATATTTTTCATGCCTATTAATTCAACTAATTTGGTAAATCTATCAATAGGCAAAGGTTTAGTGAATATGTCAGCAAGCATAGTTTCACTGGGGCAATACACAAGTTTAATTGTGTTTGAAGCAACAAGATCTCTAATGTAATGAAATTTAATATCAATGTGTTTCGATCTAGGATGATTTTTAGCATTTTTAGCAATACAAATAGCTGACTGATTATCCTCAAACAAAACTATAGGATTCTTATTTGGTACTTTAAGATCTAATACTAATTTATTTAGAAATACAGCTTCTTGGGAGGCTCCAGAGAGGGAAACATATTCAGCTTCAGCCGTTGATAAAGCATCACATGACTGTTTCACAGAGCGCCAAGAAATAATGGAATCATTTAACATAAAGCATTGGCCAGAAGTACTTTTCCTATCAACTCTGTTTCCTGCCCAGTCGGCATCAGAATAACCTATTAACTCAGAATCTTCATTACCATATGTAATGCCAAGATCAGGTGTGCCCTTTAGGTATCTAAATATTCTCTTAATTGCAGATCAGTGCTTAGTGTTTGGATTGGAACAAAATTAAGAGACATTTCCAACTGCATAAGTTATGTCCGGTCTAGTTTTAGTAGATAGATACAGTAAGGCACCTACAGCTGACTGATATTTATTTTTATCTACTAGTTCACAATCATCAGTAGTTGGTTCCAAATGGGAATTAACATCAGCAGGGGTTGAAACCGGTTTGCAATTATTGAATTCAAATCTATCTAATAACTCGTTGACGAATGAAGATTGATTTAGGGCTATTTTATTTTCGTCTTGTACGACTTTTATGCCTAAGAAATAGGATAATTTTCCTAAGTCTTTCATCTCAAATTTAGCACTTAAGTCAATCTTGATTTTAGTCAGATCATCATAGTTCTTACATGCTACAATAATATCATCTACATACACAGAAATGAAGCATGGAGAGTTATTGATTAATTTAACATATATACATGAGTCACAAGAGGACTGAATAAATCCTAAGGATTTAAGATATGCATCCAACGCATCATTCCAACATTTGGGTGATTGTTTTAATCCATACATAGATTTATTAAGTTTACATACTAAATCTTCTTTTCCTGGAATAGCATAGCCAGGAGGCTGTCTAATATAAACATTTTCTTTAAGATCCCCATTCAAAAAGCAGAATTGACATCCAAGTGATGTACAAATAATTTTTGGTTAGCTGCTAACGATAACATGGTTCGCACCGATTCAAATCTCACTACAGGAGCAAAAATTTCATCATAGTCGATTCCAGGTCTCTGTAAAAAACCCTGAGCGACTAATCTAGCTTCATATGAAACCACTCTACCATCAGATCCCTTTTTTCTTTTGAACACCCATTTAGATTTAATTATGTTTAAATCTGAGGTAGGTTTTACGAGTTCAAAAACTTTCTGTTTCTCAAAAGCATTTAATTCCCTCTCCATGGCATGTTTCCAATTAGAGGATTCAGAACCGCTATTAAGAGCCTCAGATACCGACCTAGGTTCGATATTGATATTCCCATTGACTACTAAACCCTCCTCCTCCTCAAACTGATCATACTCCCAACTACCATATCTAATAGGAGCTCTTCGAATTCTAGACGATCGTCTAAGATCCTCATCAGGACTGATAGCTGGTACAGGTTGCGCCTCAGGGAGGATTATTGGAGGATTATCGTCAGGAGTTTGATTCTCAGGCCCAGCAGGTTCTGAATCTTCTGAATGGAACACCAGTGGAGAGGTAGGAGTCTCACTCAGATGAGGGCTCTCAATCTTAGATGAAATTGATTCATCAAAGGTTACATTCATTTACACCATTTGGCTGGTTTTGAGTTCTGTTAGTTTGAGAATACCGTTGCAAAAATGGCAAATGATGGACTGTTTATTTACTACAGCATCATTCTGAGTGTTGGATAATGCCAATGCATTATTGGATTTAATACTCAACTTTTCAGCTTCTCTCCGGAGTGTGTCAGCTACGGTAATCCATTTTGGGATGTCTGTCTGAGCTTCAAGTGCGGTGACAAGCACTTCAAACGGTTCTGGTAGTGATGAAAGGAGACAAATAACTTTATCCTCTTCACTGATCACTTGATTTAACAAGGCAAGCTCTTGAAAAACTTCAGTTAGTTCTTTCAAATGAAAGTCGAGTAGTTCGGGAGACTTCAATTTTAGATTGTAGAGCTTTTTCTTCAGACGAAATTTGTTCGCCCACGTGTTTTTCTGAAACGTTTCTTGAAGGGTGGTCCAGACAGCGTGTGGATCCGTGGGTTGTCCAACTAAGTACAATTGATCCGGTGAAATAGATAGTACTATATCTGCCAGAGCCTTATTATAATTATTAGCATAGGCATTCTTCACCTCAGTTGAAGCTGAATCAATTGGAACTGGTTTAGATCCATCAGCAAAATCCATCAGTTTCTCTCGTAAGAGATACATCTTCATTTGTATCCTCCATGTGGGGTAATTATTTCCGTCTAGGGGAACAATCCCCTGTAACTTATTTGAAGACATGTTTTAAAAGTATTTATTATCATTCAATACTTAACAAACATAAACAAACAAAGCAGTTAAATTGATTTACTTGTTTAACTGAATTGATGTTTTAAAAATTATTCTAATTCATAAGAATAACTTCACAGAATATAATTATTAATATTCAATTGGAACAGCAACACAAGTCTTAGTTCGCAAAAACCTTTTGTTGAAAGACTGTTTACCAAAGGATAAGGTCACAGATTTAAAGGTAATTTGTGACCTCTCTTGACACCTCTTCCGCACGAATACTAAATAATTATACTATAAAAAACAAGTACATTTTCGCTCAAGCAGTCAATATAATCGACCTCATTAGCGCGTTAATACGATATGCTTACACTACCGTTCGTGCGTATATGTTTCATTTAGTTTAGCACTTTTTCACTGTACATCGTTCCTATTGATTACTATATAATAGACTTCTCATTGTTTAAACATAATTTGATTTATAAACTCTTATCGTTCACTGGGCCCATAACCTGTTAGAATTAGGTTAAATTACAGTGGGTTAACAACGTTAAGACATAGAGTTTATTTAAAGAGTTTATATGTTATACAGAGAGAAGAATATTTAGAGAGATGAGAGAATCACATCTCTCTCTGAGTAATGCAAAAACAGACTACCTTCAGAAACTACATGCAGTGTTATTTAACACTCGCAGGAAATGTAATAGACTTTAGACCTTACGTCCGTTTCTCATAAAAGTAATACATGGTTATTTAAACAATAGGTAATATAATATAGCTGAGCTAGTCTAACAGGAAGTTAATATTAAACATATAACGAGTGTGTAATACATTTAACTAAAATTTCAACAATTAATGGGATTTTCATTTTATATATATTATATAATATTACCATGTATTTACAGGTTGATGGACACTTGACCGAATGAAATTTGACCGAATGACAATAAATTATGGCCGAACGGACATTTGGCAAGGAGACATATGACAATTGAACGGACAATTCGTCGAAAGTTTTTTATTATTAAAACAAAATTGGATAATGATATTACTCAATATAATAATAATATAATGAAGTTTCATAATAATAAAATTTGGTCTTAAATATAATAACCAATGATAACAAGTTCAAAAGTACGAAGAGAATATTGCAGTTCATATTATGATTGCACATTATGTAAGTATATATTTAAAAAATCCCTTTTTATAATATAACGTTCAATTCCATGAAATCAAAAATAAAAATTAATTTTAACGTAGGCTGGAGGTTCATTCACAGATACACTATTACACATTGAATAAAAGTTTTTTTTAACGCACACGGTATTTCCCTTCTTGAATTAAGTATTTACCTATTCCATTATAACTAAAGTTTGAATATTTCAAAAACCATTTTAAATTTCGTAGAAAAAATCAATAATGTTCTGTATGACTATAATAGGTCTGAGGTTTTCAGAAAATTTCAACTCTATCATGGAAAAGTATGTAGAAATAATTCTCATCTATCACATTTTAAATCAAATAATAATAAAATAATCCAATAAACATTCAAATAATTTTATTTGCATATTAAAAAGAATAATTTTTTATTAATTCGATAACAATTTGAATATCAAAAACTAAAAACACGTTAAATTCGACACCACTTCCTGAAAAGTTTTACATTTTCTGGTCTCAAGTCTAAAAGTTTCTGAGTAAAATTGCTCAACATAAATTCTTTAGAATATAAAAGAATAAAAATATTTATCTTCATTGACTTTAATAGAAGAGCTCGGGATCCTAATTTTTAACTGGGCAATGTGACTCATACGGTACCGGTAAATATTTGAAAGGAATATTCCTGATTCCATCGTATCATCGATTCCCATCACAAACAATGGACAAAAATAATCCGCAGCCTTCGCGGCAACTAATTAAAACCTTCCTTTACATCAATCTACCATTAATGGAGTTGTGAGAGAACTTTTGACTAATTCTGCCTACAGTTTTACCTCATTTGCATGGATTGCACTGACTAGAGTGTGGTATCAATTGGTAAAAAGACACACATTCACTCATTAATCTTTCTACCTAATGTTTTCAGTAACTATAGTCGTTAGCTTCATTAGTCTTAATTTGGATAGAATGAATCTAAATCTCTATTGTTTTATATATAATATTTTAACAAACAAACGATTGTCTTCCAAATGCATATGTATTTTGTTCTGCAACGAAATTTTGCGTAATAATTAGTGCCACAGTAATAACTTTGCATATAAAATGTTTGCTATTTTAGTCAAGCATGCAGGTAAACTTTTAATTAAATCCTTGTAATTTAATTAGTTGAAATCTCTTAATTTATGAAGCTTATTATTTCTGTGAAAATTTAATTAATCTGGTTGTGGAAATATCAAAGAAAATTAATTTTAAAATGAAAAAGTTAACCATAAACTTACCAAAGGTTTAAATAATTATGTAATTTTCGGAATACATATATAAATATTACTCTTTATATCCTAAATATCTTTGTAAATATCGTATTTTGAGAAATTCTTACTATATTTTTTCTTTTATAATGATAATGATGATTGAACTATTTTTAATAAATAATCAACGTTAATCATTCTCTGGGTAAAAACTGTGTTCTGGTATAGATTTTTCTTCGAAAAAAGTGCAATATTTCCATTTTGCTCCGATAATAGCTGTAACTTTCGCCTTTTCCGAAAGTTACAAAAATCTATCATGTTCCCATTTGCAAACAAAAGCTATCTTCCGTTATCATTACACGGTTGAAATCCGTATATTTCTAACAGTGTGTGATGCTATAATATTTGCAATAAACATTATACAAGGTGTTTCAGAGTTAAGGCAGCATACCTTTTATATTGAATTATTCATTTATAATTCGATCAGGTACTCTTTATCGCTTTAGTCACTCAAACAAAGTACGAAAGTCGGTTAAAGGTTGATGAACAATTCACCAATTTCTGTACATGTACATTGTAAATACAATGAACATGTATGTATTAAAACTGAAAAAGGTGTAATTTCATTTTTAAGATTGCAATCTTAATGTATATAAAGTAAGCAAGAGATATACGGGTTCCATTTTTTCGATATAACCATTCTTATGATGAACTTCAACTTTCAGTCACGGGACAAATGCATCGCAAGCGGCACGTATCTATTTTTGTGGAATTGCTTCCCATTTCACTAGCAATTTTTCTCTCGAGACTTGACAAAAGTGTGATTAGTGGCTGAGACGCTTGCCACCAAATTAACCAGCTTACTGGCCAGAAATATTTGCCTATATGAGATGAACGCAGGCTTTCCTTTGAATACACGCTTGTGATGATGCTGTACTCAGAAAAATTCATGGACACTCAGCTGTTATACGTTTATCCTGTAAGATGTGTCTCGAAGGCAACATTTAAGTGTATCAACTATAATTTTTATATATTAACGTAACAAATATATTAACGTATTAACAATTTTTTTGTGATGCACTTTAGTGTCTCAAATCATTCTTCGTTAAAATGATGATAGTAATTTCAGCAGAAAACTTACAGCTGAAACACAAAGGTATACACTGAAGCACTTTCAAGATCTGGAAACACATAAGTGTATCAAAATTATAATTGATACACTTAATAGAGACAAAGATTATAGGGTGAACGTAAAGCACCTGAGTGTCTCAGATTGATACGGTATTTTAAATTAGTGTTACTTCTGATGGAGATTCCATAGTGAACCCTGAAGTGTTCTTTAACCCATGGTAGAAACTTTAATTCTATAATTATAGATATTTTAACTTCAATAGGAGCAAATAAGAGAGGAGATCTTCCAGTGGTCGTCGAAAAAAGCAAAACCACAATCCTATATCTTCGACAGAACTTGAGGCCATATATAAACTCACTCATTCTCTATAACATCCATAACTTAATTAAGGCCAAATTTATTTTCTCATGTGGAGACAATACTATTAGGATAGAAAATGAGTAGATTTCCACCAAAGACATTCGTATAAAATATATTTGTCATGATGGATCAAATTAAGGAGAATATATATATACGCTCTCTGCTATCTAATTCAGGATGTGAAACTTCTTCCAGCTCTCATTCTCTCCTGATGATCTGTAATCTCAAGACTTTTCGCAATTTTCAATAGTGTTCTAAGATTTTCTTTCACCTGATATCTACATTGAAGTTTACGAAGAGATCGATGTCGCTTCGACGTAAATTTTCCCACAAGTGTTTGGTTCTGATATATGCTTCGCTCATAGCCTTGTCTTGATTTATCATAGGTTAAACTAATCTCATTGAATGTTTAACCAATTTTCCAATTAATTGAACTAATCAGTCTCAAGTTCTTTGTTGATTTTGATCACTATATAGAGTATATGTACACAGATATGACAGAAAAGAATAGACAATAAAAAATATAATTTATAGAACAAAATACAAACAAGTGGTCACAACTTTAATAGCTAAAACATACCATTGATGTTTTTAATGCTTGAATCCTTCTGTGCAGGGCATTGATTTGTTGACGAATATCATCTTGAAGAATTTATTATTATAATTAGTGTGCCTTCCCGTTCAAAATAGCTTGTTTTCAATTGTATTTATATTGATGTAGCTTAACATGTTATAAAAGTTTATCTTCCCAATGAAATAAAATCATAAAATTTTAATGATCATATCAATATAATCTGTGTGTATCAGGTTATATTTTTCATGATCGAAATTATGGAATTGTCTAAATATTTGTAAATTACCCTATTTATTTCTCGTAATGAATAAAGATTATATTTGGATTAGCTCAAAATATTTGAGTAATCTATATTTGCAATACAGCTTAAAAGGAACATTTATAAATCGAAGCAGATACCAAATATATAAATATGGACTGAACAGAAATTATTAGGATATTAATAATATTGTAATATTATTAATATTGTAACATTATTATAATCATCAAATTTTAATTAACGAGTTTACGAGCAATATATTCTGACATTAAATCAATTTATTCAGTAAATTTTACATTTGAAAGTAGTCTTCAACAGTTTGAAATGAAAAAAAGTGGATTGAATATAACCAAGTTTGAGTAAATTCACTAATATTCTTGAATATATTATTTAATTAAATCAATTAACTTTGATTAATAGAATTTATCCTCAGGTATATTGGGACAATATTGTAATTCTGATATTTTTCAAACTAAAAATAATAAAACCATATTCTTAAATATAGTATAATTTATTTAAAAAGATTCCGTTAAACATGGCAGAATTAGCGCAATGGACAACCACATGCGAAATTATAAGCTCTGAAAACTCTGCCTCAGACTTCATTCACAGCCATCGAAATTAAGGATCAAAAGCGAAACGAAACGTTTATGACGAGTCTGAAAAAGTCGTTGAAGTCAGACCTAACTCAGTCGGTGTCAAAACAGGCTAATATGCGTAATGTTAGTCAGAAAACCATCAGTAGAGCCATCAGTGAAGATCTCATGGGATAAAGTCTTATGTTAGGAGACACTAAAACATCAAGAGCAGTCAGTGTTGAAAGAAGTCCAAAGTTTCTCGATTATCTCAAGAACAAAGTAGGATATGTTTGCATTTTGTTGATTGGAAAGAGTTTATTGTTGATGATGATGCAAATTGCCAGAACACGCTAGTTATTGCCTGTGATCTTCAGAAGTTATTCCTGTAAGGCAGATAGAATAAACTGCTTCTGTTGTTGCAATAGGTATTTTCATTAGTAATAAAATCTAACAAATTAATTTTTAGATGTGACCATGCGTCATCTCAATTTCACCTAAAACTAGCGTCCTAATCAGGTGAGGCAATTATAAGCGTGCCACTCCTCTGTTCAAGGGCGATATTTTGTGAATTATTGCAAACCAAATTAATTGTCTGTCAGTGTTGTTGCTTCTGGTGTTAGTGAAAGGAGTGGGCGTAGAGTTTAGAATACGTTTAACTTGAATTAATTGATCTTGTAAATGTTTATTCCAGTTTAGTATTCATATTTGGTCCATCTTGTTTGAATTAATTAATTGATCAATGTTGCTAATGGTTGAAGGTTGAGCTCAGTTCATTATTTACTGCAATTGCGTATTGCAATTCTAAGCAGCAACTTTTTGGATTGGATATTGTAGTGAACAACTTTCTAGTTTTTTTGAAAAAAATTGTAAATTTAACTATTATAAGGCGAAGTAGGCGAAATTCACTGCTTGGAGTGTGGATTATCCTTCATCTCGTTTCTAACACGGTTTCAATCCAGTTTTGTTTATTTATATCCTCTCATACGCTTAGGCCTCTTATACGCTTAGACCAAGGTTCATAGACTATAACAGGTTAAACGAATAGAAATAGTACGAAATGTTACTAAGAGCTGAGTCTAAAAATTCTTTTTATGAAAACCTTTTCTTTAGATTAAAACCTATGAAACCTATTTTACAAATAATTGACATTTTACATTGTTCATTTCTTATTTCATTATTGCAATATTATGTTTATTTTTATTTTAGGCTTTTAGCTACAGTAATTAAAGCGGATTAAAATGTTGACCAGTGCCCATTAATCAACGGACAACGATGTGAATAGCAGTTAGCTTTTCGTTCTTTTAACAGTGGTAATAACCATTTCTTTGAAATATTTTTTATACCATTCGATAGAATATCAAATTCTAAAGAATTCTATTCCGACTCACGCCCGAGTTTAATCTACCGTTTAAGAGATATTCAAGAAGAAAGACAGAAATCGTTCCTTCCATTGCTAATTGTCGTAGTGAATAGCAATTAGTTTTTGTTGGTTTTACAGTGATAATAACCATTTCATTAAAATATTTTTTAAACCATTCGATAGATTATTAAATTCTAAAACATTCTAGGTTGACTCACGCGCAAGTTTAATCTACCGTTTAAAAGATATTCAGGAAGAAAGACAGAAAATGTTGTTTTCTCAATGGTAATTTTTTTCCCATTCGTTTAACCTGTTATAGTCTATGAACCTTGGCTTAGACCTCCCAACATTTCTATTTGACCTAATAGCCTAACGTCTTGGCCTATCTAACGTAATGGTCTGCTGACGTTTTGATCTAAGTGGCATTTTGACCTATCAGGCGTCTTAGCGTAATTGACGTATTGGCGTAGCTAACGTCTTAGCGTAACTGACATTATGGCTTAACTGACGTCTTGACTTTAGTCACGTCTTGCCGCCCCCCCCCCCCCCCCCTCCTCCCTCCTTATTACTTGGTCTACTCATCGTCTTGACCTACTCGCGTCGTGTCACTCCGACGTCTTGGCCTCCCAGCGCATTGGGCCCTAGATAACATCGTTGTCTTCTCCGTCGCTGTAGGCCTACTCCCATCTGGGTCTACTCTAGTTTTGTCTTCCCAATTCTGTAGGCAAACTAATGGTTGCCCGAAGATTCTTTATTACGTAAACAGCCATCCCTCTACACTTCCCTTTTTTGTACTATGTTCATGATTTCAAGTAATTAGTAATAGTTCTGATAATTTCCTTTTGACTGCTTCACTGACATTGACTATTATTTTAATGCTTGATTTATTTGCCCCTTATGATTTGTTTGCATTATGTTTTTGCATAAAATTTAGTAAAGTTAGATATATTATAATTTAGTTATTGTTCTTATATTTTCTTAAATCTATTTTTTGTGTTGTATTTTTTTGATGTATATTTTCTATAATTTGATCTACTTTTTTATAATCATTGTAATTTTATTTATGAAAAATTTAGTTATCTTTTTCGATTTTTGGCACTAAACCATTCAGGTGTTCTTTACATAATTACCTTTATATTTAAATTTAGTTTCTTTTGTAGTGTTTAACTATCAATAATTTTATTTTTTTTCCTTGCTAATAAATGTTGGTTTTCAAATTATATAGTATTCATGTTTTCCGTTTATTGGGATGACACTACAATGCCTTATCATTTCATAGAATCTAAAAATCAACGCAACGGAGTATTTAAAGATTGAAATGATGTTTTGCTGCTCTTGTTTCGTTAAAACTACAATGCTACTAAAGTCATGACAGAGTATGGTGCAAAACAGGTCCAGATTTTCTTGAAGGACCATCCCCCTTGTTTGTCACGAATAACAATTCGTTCATCAGCTCTCTAGATATGAATATTTTCCAATATTCTTTTTAAGCGTGATTTAAGGACAGTCTAAAGTTAAGCAACACCCTAATGTTTACTCTCAGAAACAGCATTTGAAGAGATCATCTAGATGCCGAAAAAATAAAGGAGTTGTTCACATTTTGCCACTGGATCTCAAAAATTGTTGAAGGGAAAATTGATTTTATTGAATAATTATGTTATAGATGGTAAGGATTACATAAATGAATGTTAAAATTATCCTTTTACCAATTTTATCCTTCGAATCACTATATTTTGAAATACATGAAAAACCCAAAGTTAGCTGCTGGACCCATTACTTGCTGCTATTAAGCAACATTTAAATAATATATTCTGTGGTACCTAAAAGATGAAACACCTAAAGATGTAATGGTCAATCGCATAAATAAATAAAACTTATTTATTTATTTCAATAATAATTTGCAATAATTTATCACAAGTGATTTCATAAATCTATATTCCTTGGGTATTTCAATTATTACGATTGCCTTACTGCATTACATCCATTGGATATATTATAGGATGCATTTCCATCCTAATGATGAAGTCTCATCCCAAAAAATGAAAAGATTTTTCCGAGTCTCATCAGCAAAGAGGATTGCTTCTATTTACCACCACCCGAGGCATGCAATCTTGCCTCGTTACTACAGAGTAGCATTAATCCCGTTACCGCAGAGTTACCTACATGTACGTTACATGTATGTTACATGTATGTTACATGTACAATTGTACATTACACGTCACTGAGCTTCAGTTTTCATGTCAGTATCTAATGTTGACAACTCTCCTACTTAAATAGTTCGAAATAATCCGATTTTCTTTGGATGTTTGATCTTTCAAAGAACTTAAATCTTTGGCCGTCTGAAATGTTTCCAATCTACACAGAGTTTATTTTTTCCACTTGATATTTCTATTAGCCCTGCATTTTGATCTTTTAAACAAGATAAGCTGTGCATTTTAATCTTTTAATCATGATAAGTTGTGCATTTTAATCTTTTAATCAGATCATTTCTGTCTTTCATTATCAGTGGAAAAGATGTCATGAATCTTCATATTCACTTCAAATGACTGGTGGCTTCTTTTCATGATTTAATTACTTCTCATCAAATACATTCTGCTGAATTTGTGCCTAATTTGATAGTAACTCATTGAACATATTAGATTGTAAATGAAAATTAGAGTAGAATTTAGGATGATACGTTTAAGTACAATTAATTATTCTTGTATTTGTTTACACCATTTATAGACATTTTGTATTGCTTATTAGTAATTCGATTTTCAATTACTTGACAATATTTTTAGCTGTCAATTAGCTATCTTATTGATAAATGTAGTTCAAATTAAGCTAAAAAATTGAATTGTTCTTAGAACGTGTTTATATCTAATTAATCTTTGTACCTATAATACACACATCATTACATTTTTTATCAAATATACCCTCAGTTCAATCCATATGAGTGTAATCACTGCTGCTTGTTCTCATTTTCATCACTTTCCTAATTGGTGATTGCCTGTAATCACGGAGTAGCTTTTCTGCATCCATGAGCACTCTCCCTGAATGATAGTAGGTAACTCTTTTCGACCGTATCTTCAAGCTCCCTTTAATTAAAGTTTCTTTCCTTTTGAAGTCAGTGACAAGATCTGTGATCACCTATTAAACTAATTAGTTATAATATTATAATTAAGCCTATAACGCCAAGTTATTTTATAAAGGGAAAATTAATTTTTTTTATCACTATTTATTTGTTTATCAGAATGTCCTTAGACAATATATGGTAAAAAAAACTTTTTTAAATTTTATTACGATTGTAATTTTTCATCAATTATTATGCCTCTAGTAGAAAAATGGGGACTTATACCCCAAGCAACCATGACACATTGTGCCAACATGGGCACTAGATGGTTAGATGGGCAAGAGATGGCAGACTGAAAAGTAGCCTAGAAATTAGATGGGGATAATGTGGTTTTCCATTCTCATGGAATGTTACCTTGGGAGAAGGTTGATTCAGTGTTCCAAATCCTTCCCATTGAATTGTCATAATGGCCCAACCTGATTACTGTATAGCCTATCAATATTATATGGCGGAAGCTTTATTAACATATTGGAAAGACTATTTCCTGGAATAGGAAGGATTCAATCAATCGCAATTTATAAAATTTCTTCAAATTAATATTAAATTATTAATCTTTCCGCAAAAATATTTTTTGAATACTAAGTTTAAGTGACTAGACGAAGATGATCACAGGAACGATAAAGAGTTAAAGTTTTAGTTTCAAGGTTTAAAATTTATAGTTTTTAATTAACACAATTTTAATATAAGATATAGGTAAATAAGCTATATGAATGTCAGAATGTGTAAAATGATAACGAAGGGGGAGTGGCACTGAGTGATTTTACAGCGTGGTTGCCAGATGCTAGTTTCTATGAAGCTTGGCTATTTTTTTAATTAGCTACTGTTAGCTAATTGTGACCATCTTAATACATTTTCAAAATATTTGTATAATAAATTACGAATAGAGGATAATATGCAATCCTAAACTGAACAAGTGAACATATTTGTTTCCGGTATGAGCCTGCTTTGTATTTTCGGTTATACATACATAGTGAAATTTTAAAATTCAGGTAGTTTGTCAGTGTTTTTCGTTGGAGGAGGTATTAGTTTTAAATTCCCTTAATTAATTAAGAAAATTCTTCAAAACTGCACTCTGCGGCCTATTTAAAGTTATAAAATGGTGAGTTGAAGTTTTTAAAATATACTTATAGATATTTTAAAGTTATTTTATATAGTGTATTCGATATAGTTATTGCGTGCTTTTATAGGTGCAGTACCTAATTAGGTACCGAGCTGAATAGTATTTTCTTCAACCTATTGCTAAATATATGTACCTAGGGTAATTTTCGAGTTATTAATAATTTATCTTACAGTGTCACTTTTTCTCGATCATTATAGAAATAAAGTACTATAGCAACTTGAACATTAAATGATAATAATTTTTCAAACTTTATCGAAAACGTGAAAACGTCCGATAACTCGGAACTTACCATGAAATATTAATTTAAATTTCTCTTTGAATATAATAATTTAAATTTGAAATGCGATACGATTTCTGAAAGTATATAATTCCACTATCTAGGTATGTGGGCACCTATTATTTAATTTAAAAATAGTTACAGAGATAACCTGTTAGTTACAACAAATTTGGATACACGTACTTTTGTTCATTTCTGATAATTACAAAATTTGCTTGCAAATATAGTAAATATTTAAATATAGGTAATTAATATAACTGAAATAAATGCAGCTACGGAACTCTGCAAGTGATATTGAGAATTGATTAAGTAATTAATATTTTCTTTTTCAGGGTAGAGCCATCGCCATAAGAAAAGCTTCAAATTTTGAGAGGTAGTTAAGGCAGTTACTGCAATAACGGAAGGAGAGATAGGCACAACAGAATGTGGACCAACCCATAGCCAAGGATGTAAATTATTAGACCTCTCTCTGAATTATTGTATGCTTGATTTTTTAGCTATGTAATTCGATTGAGTCGATTTCCATAGATAATATAATAAGTTTTGTTTTAATCGCAGAGTTATAGGTAGTCAGCTTTTTATTATAGTCATGTTAGTTGTAATATGAAATATCATATATAACTATTCTATACTATATTATAATAACTCTTTATACTTATGATACAAAGCTAGATGTATTGTTTAATGTTACTGTTGAATCACCTTTTTAATGGATAGGTTTTTTAAGTTCGTTCTACTCTTCTGTTGTAACGATCTACGAATAAATAAATGGAAATCTAAAAGATGATTTTTATTTGTCTTACTCATTATGATATTCATTTTATTAAAAACAATGCTCTATTATTAATCTATTCATGGCTTCAAAAGAAATTTATTAAACCTTATGATTTATTTATTGTGACCAGATGGGTCCAATATGGTAGTGCCATATTTAGCACATGGAAACCACCTAGTACCAAAGTAATATCAATATTGGTTGCCAGTGTTTTTTCGACCCTGGCCCCATCATCCTCGGCATCATCTTATACCAAGATGGTTTCAACATTAGTAGCCCATGCTGTCACCATGTGGGCCCAGTTTGTAAATGACCACACAGTACCAATGTGGTAGTGTCATATGTCACATGGAAACCACCTAGTACCAAGTTGATTTCAATACAGCTTGCCAGTTCTTTTACGACCTTGGCCCCATCAACCGCGACAACATCTTGGGCCAAGATGGTTTCAACATTAGTAGCCCATGCTGTCACCACGTTGGCCCATTTTGCAAATAACCACACAGTACCAATATGATTTGTCATCAGATTACGGGCTTGAATGGCACCTAGTGCCCACATTGGCCCCATTAACTGTGGTTGCTTGGGACATTCTAAATGACATGGGACTCTTTTATGAGGAAAAGTTTATATGATCATTATAATTGAATGAGTGAAGGAAAATATATAGTACTTTTTTCAAAATATGCTCATTTATGTTTAATAAAATATCGAAAATTAGCACAAGTCAATAACCACGTGACATAGCTTGAATGCAAATGAATTTAAAAAGAAAATGAGCAATATATTTTGTGTACCATTGTTATTTTCAGTTAGAAGAGAGTCTTAGGTATGTAACTATGCTCAAAAGCAATTTGAAATATCAAGGAACAAGAAATTTGACATGTTTATTTCGGCACTAGGACTTTTCCCCGCCTTATCATTCCCCGCCTTACTATTCCCTGCCAGATCATTCCCCGCCGGACTTTTCCGCGCTGGATCATTTCCCGCCAGACTTTTCCCCCCAGGACTTTTCCTCGCCAGGACTATTCCCCGCCGGACTTTTCCCCGCCGAATAAAATATTTGTATTTTGGGCTATTAAATTAAAATTTTGATAAAACAAACCATTTATCAATAGAAGACACATATTATTAACAGACTTACACAATAATACAGTCTTATTTTTAGCTTTCATTTCCGTATGTGTCGATATTGGTCGTTTATATTTAAAGACTGTACATTCGTAAATTTGCATAGAATTAAGATATGCTACAAAGTTCAAAACATTATGGCAATTCTAATGAATTGCAAAATGTAGCAATTTAGTCTAAAAAGCTTCGATTAATTCAGTTTATTTCAGCTCTAAAGTTAAACATATCGCAAAGTTATTATTTTCTTTGTCAGTTATTATTAAAAATGTTCATTTATTTACTTCTAGCTCAAATATATACTTTTCCAGAAGTATATATTTAATTGTAGTTTATTAATTTGAGAATTAATTTAAGAGACTACAGAATTAATAATCCAACTATATATTTTTTTATTACACTTAATATTGGCTTTTTTATAATGTGTTTTTTTCTATTATGCTTATTTAATATTCATTCCTTAAAGAACTTACAATGCATTATCCATTATTATGAAAATACATAAGTTAGAGGGTAGAAATCCTTAAATCAAGACTTTTTAAGTAGTCAGATTTGAGGACGATTTAGATATAAAGTCGTACATTTTTTTCGAAAAGTCTCCAATGAAAACTAATTATCGAAAGAGTAACTACAAAACGGGTTCGGTTCAAGGATTTGGTTGATGACCAATTTCCATGCTACTAAGTTAAAAAAAAATCCAAAAAATTGGCTAGTTGCAACGACAGACTTTGATTTACAATTTCACGGCAATAGATTTATTGGTCAAAACTATTTTTTATTTTTAAACTAATTGAAAATTCTTAATATTAAATTGTCTTCCGAGATTTAACTTAAAAAAACAATAGGCGGGGAAAAGTCTGGCGGGGAAAAGTCCATGCGGGGAAAAGTTCGGCGGGGAATAGTCCGTTTCCCGTTTATTTATATTGTTCAACCAGTGACCCGCTGGTCGTTAAAGAGTTACTATTTTTTTTTATGTAATTGCAATCCTTCAATTGCATTTAGTTTCATTTATATCAATAAAACTACATAGAATTATTAATTTACTAGTTAATATTTTTATTTCCTGCCAAACACCCCCTCCTTATCTTTTATATTAGTTTATGTTAGAGGCATCTCGTGTAAAAGTAATTCCAGCTTTATACACAGTTTCAATTGCATTGAAATGGTAAAATGTTAGTCCGTTCTACAACTTCCCTTCGAACTGCTTATCAACTCAATGGTTCGTAATATGAATTATTGATCACACTTTAAGTGAATCCTTTATTAAAGCTAAGGAATTTGTCAGTGTATCGTCAAAACATAGTGACCTGAGGTAAATAAATAATGTAAATATATATAAGTAATATGTATTTGGATAAATATCTAAAATAAAAAGCATCATATTAATTCTGACTGTATATTGCGAATGTATTTATTAATAGCCTCATTTTATACCTATTATAGAGAATTCTATTTTATTAAATGGATATTAGATATGGAGTAATTAAATCAATGCATTTTTGAATATTATTTGTGTAGTTTTGCAATTACAAGTACTTTTTCTATTATAAAGTATCACTTTATCAAACATTTCCAGGATATCAATTACAAGTTTGAAAATTATAAGCATTTAGTAATATTTATTCCATTAGTCGTATGGGAGTTAATTCTACATCGCGTAGGATGTAATTTCATCCCCCTTGTTAGCAAGATCTTTTTCTCCTATACATTATATTGTTTCATTTATGTAGTTGAAGTGATGTTGAACATGATCATCGACATTTCTATACAGGTCGCTTGTTTTCAACAATATTTCTGCACTTCGACCTATTCCAATACAAAAAAGGAGTAATAAAAACATTTCTCAGTAGAGCAAATAAAATTTGCAGCAACTGGAAAACATCCACTAAGAAATAGCTAGGATCAAAAAACTGCTAACCAATAACAACAATGGCATTGGTAAATAAGTAAAAAACAATATCTGAACAAAAAACAATTTCCAGACAGTGAAAAAGACAGGAAATACTATATTAATATATTATTGAAATCAAATATCATCCGAATACAAATAAAAAGATCAAAACCCATGCGAAATAGTAATCAACAATGTAACCCCGACCAAATTTCAGGCAATTTGGTTGAATACTTTTATAGTTATACGAATAAAAAGATTACAATTAATTTATTATAACAAGATTACAAGTTAATAGATTAATGTCTATCAAAACATAACCTTCCGTTAATTTTCGAAGGTAATTTAAAAATATTTCGCTAGAAATATTTTAACTTTATCTTTTAATATTCAAATTATTCTGACATATTGGAAATATGAATTGCTGCAAGGAAAATCTTTAAAAATTTGTGTCGTTACAAACTTTTTTACCAATTCCTATCCCTTAATAATTACCATCGAGATAATTAATGAATAAATTAAACAGAAGGTAAAGGTACAAGGAACCAGATTACGTGCGCTCGGTAGAGCGCATACCTTCACAGCTACTAATCATTTTGCTACCAAAATATAATAAACTGGTGACTGGATAGTGAACAATCGTCCCACCAAGCTTCATTCGATCAATATGGTTTAACACTCTTTGAGTTAATGAGTTATAAATGACCTTGACCTTGATCGCTCCAAAATTCTATCTGATGGTTCGTGGACATTGTCCAATCGTCCCATCAAATTTCAGACAATTTGGTTGAGTACTTTTCTTTTTGAGTTATTGAGTTATAAATAGTCTTGACCTTGATCTTTGATCTTTAATCCGACCGTACCAAAATCTAACAAAACGGTCCCTATATATTGATCAATCGTCCCACCAAGTTTCATGCAATATGGTGCAATACTTTTTGAGTTATAAATGACTATGACCTTGACCTTTGACCGGGTTGCTCCTAAAATTCAACCAGCAGGACACTGGACATTGACCAATCGTTTCACCATATTTCAGGTAATTTGGTTGAATCCTTTTTCAGTTATGCGAATAACAAGATGATAAATATATAAATAAATGTCAACTATAATATTACCCTTCCGCATTCTGCGAAGGTAATTAGTAGACTCGGTAATCATTCCCCAGTTGCAGCTGTAATTCCCCCTCCCCTCTCCAGGGGGCAATTTTTCCCAGTTTGGTTACCACTGGACGATAGAGGAATTATTAGCTAAAGATGGTCATTAATATAATATAGAAATCAAAATAGAAAAGTTAAAAGTAAATTATGTTATATACAATTATGTAATTAAATGATATTTAGACTCATTATATATAGTTCTTCAGTGCAGCTACATTGATTGTAATGTATGTTATAAATAAGTTAAGAAATTAGCGAAATTATTTTCTCTATGTTCGGTCAATTCATTTTCCATACATTGACTTTCGTATAAGAGTAATAAATAATACGAATTATAAAAACATCAGAAACAGAGTGAAAGGAAAAAATTATAGATTGAACAGTTCACTATAACAAAAATAAATTACATATCGATTTCATCATGATATACATTTAATATTTAATTTTTTCTTCAATAACATGAATGTCATTTGTTTTGCAGTACCTACCTCCATATATACTCTCCTCGAACAAACTAATATCTAACCAAATCGGTTAGGATCTCTACCATGCAGTGAATCCTGTCAGTGATAGTGTATGAATTAAAAGGAGATGTGACTCTTAATATCATTATTTTAATTATTTACGCTCTCAGTTCAGGAAATAGCTATAATGTTCCACTTTGCGCTTTCGGTATGTTACATTTACAATCACAATTATTTAGTAATTTACAATAGAATGGTATTCTTCTCGTAGCTTTTCTTAGTAAGGAACTAAATCTATGTAGAAGCTATTCTGCATCCATGAAGAATTTCAAAGAAGGATGGTAGGTGCAAAGGAACAACAAAGGTATAACCTTTGGTTCCAAATCAATCGTTAAAACATTATCTAATTATTCATTGATTTTCATTGATAAATTAATCATTAATCTCTCCATTTCAATTAGGACAATGTTAATTACCTGCTATTATGTTCTCTATTGTTAATCGTCCCAATCATTAGACGAGAGATTTATTTTAATCCACTATTTAAATCATAAATCTTCACATCATTATTAATGAATTATTTTTTCATGTATAGATAGAAATAATTAAGAGTATACATATACAATTTCTATAAAATCCTCAATAAATCAACGAAGGAGATTGTAAAATGAACTATTGTTATATTTACAACTCTGAAATTAATCTACGAGATCTGTTATTGTGAAATATTAAACCTCAGGTCAACATTATGAAAAAAAATCGAGAAAATATTGTGACTATGAATTAATCTGAATAACTATTAAATTTTTTATCTTGTATGAATGCCAGGAGTATATTATACCTTCTATAGATAGATTACAACCAGGGACATTAAAAGAGAAATTATGTACTGTATTTTAGATCCACCCCATGGGAAACAACTGAAAATAAATAGAAGGGAAATAAAATCGAAAGAATGCGAGTCACAACATCTTCGAATCCGCACGATCTTTCGATAGCAGCAAAACAAGACTTGAATTGAGAGCTCTATTTCCGAAAACAAACTACTACACATCATCTACTTCTAGTGCATTGAGCTGTTGTAACTAAAGACATACAAACTCAAAGAAAAATGTTTTTTCAATATTACCAAAGCAACTGGAGCTTCAGCATAACTAATTTGAGAAATATATAAATAATATATATGTTATATATAACATTGGAAAATTACTGATTTATTACAGTTAACGATTCCTCTCGAAAAATTCTAATTCTAATAATTAGATTATAATTCACTTTTGAGAATTAGATTGGTAGATAAATGAAAAGTCAACTCTGAGACTAATTGAAATGTTCTATTTTTTCAAAATATTAACCAGCGTTACACTATGTTATATGTAGACCTTTTAAAAAAATGATGAGAGATCTTAGAATTAAAAATTCTACTAAAAATATTAGTATTACGTTGTATATTTATTTAAAATTTAATTCAATATTATTAAGCAATCCCATACTGAATAAATCCATTACTCCCAGGTAAATTATACGTGTTATTTACATTTCAACTATTATTTGAGAGAAAGTACATAAGTATTATTGCTAATAATTGTTATATACCATGTGGCATGTGGCACTGACAATGATTATTATTTCTATTGATGGAATTGGATCTTCTGTGAGTGACAAATATATGATAAATAAGCAAGAAATCATGTAGTTTGTGTATGTTTATTGTTTATCTGGTATAACAAATTCACAATTTATTCACAGTATTCTCACTTTTTCGTTGCTAAATGTTTTTCCATCGGTTTAGGTATATTACACTCCTCTATATTCCAGCCTTTTAACCGGACCGCTAACCTAACCTTAGGGGAATACTGTATATATTATTTTACCGGGTTGAAATATTGCGGTCATGGTTTCAAGCTTCCCAATACAATATTTTATATGGTCTCCATATAACAATTGGTCAATCAAACTATTCCATTGTAGATTTGGTCTATTTCGACATTCATTGTTTCTATTTCGATATTTTGAGTAACAATAGAACAATGCACAATAAAAAGACTATTATACAGTTATTTTCTTCTCATTGTAACAACAAACTGAAATTAATAGAACAATGGACAAAATTGATTTAATCAAATAAAGGAAAATCTTTGACTGTTACTAATTTGTACGATAACTAATAGAATTAATAAAATCTCAAATACTCATTTCATATTTATACTATGATAAGTGCTTATAAAGTTTATTTCTCTTAGTAATCAATCTGACGTAATTTCATAAAATCTGGATTACTTTTGTAAAATGGAGTGCTAAGAAAAACTGATTATCAAGTAATCCATCTAAATCCTACTTCTTCTAATTAAAACTGACTATCCATTAATAGTTTATGTAATGATTTTTGCTGGTTATATCTATTTTAAAATTAGCTACTTTACTGGAACTAAGACATATTCTTAGTATTAAATAATATATATTTATAGAGTGATAGAGAACTCTCTCTTAAGCTCAGGAGATATTGAAAATAATTTAATCAATAAGTCCTGAGAGAAAACATGCATGATATGTTTGGTTACATTTGTGATCATTCCAAACGAACGAGGTTATTTTCATTGAGATGTTTTATTTATTTGTATTAAGGTAATTGAACATTAATATATAAGACATAACGAAGTTATATATTTGCTTATTTGATTGAAATTAAATGAGAAAAATTTATGTTATTAACTCAATTATAAATTAGATGTTTCAGGTAAAAATACACTATTATACTGACAACTGTTTGTATCAATAATGAAATGGAGGAGAGTCTCCATCTCATCGTCATTAACTCAGAGTATCAATTAAATAGGTTAATTAGCTGTTTCCTTTCTTCAACATCATTTATATCTCAAACAGATGCCACTTGATAATTCACACATAGTGCACTTTGCTTCAATCAATCTTTTCGTGTGTAGATCAGACTTTTTTCTCTTGATTTCACAATCTTATTACTCTTTGAGAGTTTTCTGTAGCTTTTTGCTGAGCTGATGGCTTTGGAATTACTCAGCGGAGAAAAAATATTGTGGTGAGATAATCGAGGTTGTATTAATATTGCATTATTTTGAGAGATATTTCTCCAATATTGTAATGTATCACACCAGTAATTGGACCTATTATATTCTCATATTCCTGAGTCCTAAAGAAGCTTCTAGTCCATTAGAGTATCGGTTATTATACTTTTATGCTGCATTTTTTCAGAAGTTGGTAGAGCATCTGTAGTTTTTCCCACAATATTATGCATACAATGTTCAACCATCAGATAGAATATAATTTTCTTCCCTTTGTGCCAGAACCGTTACTTGTTAATATTGACTATAAGATAAATGATGTTATATCAGATTAGTTTCTATTAGTTCACAAGTTGTTCTTTGCGGTTATATTCTTCTAGAGATACTATTTTTCTATCAAGATTGACAGACTGTGTCATCTTAAACTCTAATATTTAATTACTTAATTTAGTACGGAAATTATTATATTACTAGTGTATTTGCCCGTTAAAAATAACGGGTCTCCAATAGTAATTCATCACACGATGTTAAGTTATTTTTTAGTAAATTAAGATAATTGATTTTTATGCATAAAATGATACTTTTTCATAGATAAAACCATTTAAAAAATTGATTAAAAACAGAAAAATTTAAATATCAAGTCAATATATTCTCGTGCGTATCATAGTTACATTATTCAGGTTTAAAACCCGTCATATAGAAGCGGACACTAAATAAATAAAAAATATACTAAAAAAATTATTAGTATAGAAATTAGGATTAGTCAGTCACGTAATCAGGATACAAGGTTGTATAAATATAGTCATTTCATCTGATATTATTAGAAAATCTTAGTAAATTTTTATAAAAGACGATTATGTATAGAGTATTGTTATTACATTCAAATATTGCATTCACGCACATTCCGCCAGTTGGCATACGGCGCCTCCTCTCCACCTCCCCAGTTAGCGCACTATGAAACACACTCACTTACACACTGCAGAGATATGTACTTATGTGAACGTAACTACTGTAGGTATTCAAGGCATGCATGTGTAGTATTGTGTACTGATAGAGAGTCTGGACTCAAATAGGTGATGTAACCTGATAAACAAGTTTTTATTCACTTTTTTTCTGTGTTTTAATGAACTAGAAACATCACACACTCATTTTCGTGGCTCTCAATATCATTGAACTGTAATCTAATTTTCTCTTCATCATTTTCAGAT